>JAVIAB010000124.1:111622532-111645032 GCA_032433765.1 Megaustenia siamemsis
GTCTTTTCCCATGCATTCTCGAGAAGAACGCCCTTGATGGTGATTGGTGAGGATTCATTCTGACCAGGTGGCCGAACCATTTAAGTTGTTGTTGTTCTATATATTCTTGGCAGGGTTTTGTTCCTACCATTTTTCTTATGGTTTCATTTGGTATTCTATCTCTTCTTGTGTTGTTTGTTACTTTTCTCAAGCATCGCATCTCACATGTATTGATCTTTCTTAAATGGGATTTAGAAAGGTCCATGTTGTTTCTGTACTTTTATCCCCTAATCCGCAGATGTTCCAAGTGCCTATTAAACGTTCTGATTGTTTTCTTTGTGTTGTTGTAGATTTCCCGCTTTTTGACATTTTCGTTCGTGATCGTAATATCGTAATAGCACAATGATGTAAGGTACTATTCGCACAAACTATATAAATCACATATAAAATCCATTAGAAAATAGCACAAGAACGCTTGAATTTCTGTTTCTACGGGCATTGAAATTCACTTATAACTTAAATTTGACTCCCATCGAAAATTGTGTCGTGTTGCCAGCACAGTCACACACCGGAAGTCATCATGGAACAATTAAAGGTGTCCAATACGGTAGGAAGACAACGAGAAGAGAAGATATACAAAAAAGTAAATGGTTCGGTATTAAATCAACAAAGTTACGCCTTCTACGAAACGGTCGCTATGAAGCGCTAAACAAACAGAACTATCTAAAACTAAAATAAATGTGATAACTGAATCATGCTCGAACAAACACGGAGCTGTTAACTGGCTGTTCTTGAGCTGTTCATTAGCTGTTCTTGAGCTGTTCTCAAGCTGTTCTGTTTGATTCTGGTGTGGACACCTTCCCACCTTCGTTGAAGAAACCAACACAGAACCGTCCAATCTGTTTGTGTCCCTATTTTCTAGTTCGTGTTGACATTTGCTAACGTCCTGTACATTTCTTATATCGTTCCTTCCTACATAACTAAACTTTTACTGTCAGAAATATGTGTTTATTTGAAACCATTTTATTTATATTTAGGTTCCAGGTCAATTAAAGTCTTCCTCTTCTTAATCGTTTATGCTCCGGTTGGAGCAAAGGGCACCTGCAAGAGATCTCCACCCAATCCTGTCTGGATCAAGTATGGACAACTCTCGCCAGGACCTGCCAGCCTCTATCATTTCATCATCTATGGTTCGTCGCCAGGTCCCCAATAGGTTGTCTCTTCTTCGTTTGCCAGGTGGTGACCATGTTAATGCCAGGTGGTGTCCATGTTAATGCTAGGTGGTGTCCATGTTAATGCTAGGTGGTGTCCATGTTAATGCCAGGTGGTGTCCATGTTAATGCCAGGTGGTGTCCATGTTAATGCCAGGTGGTGTTCATGTTAATGCTAGGTGGTGTCCATGTTAATGCCAGGCGGTGTCCATGTTAATGCCAGGTGGTGCCCATGTTAATGCTAGGTGCTGTCCATGTTAATGCTAGGTGGTGTCCATGTTAATGCTAGGTGCTGTCCATGTTAATGCTAGGTGGTGTCCATGTTAATGCCAGGTGGTGTCCATGTTAATGCTAGGTGGTGTCCATGTTAATGCCAGGTGGTGTCCATGTTAATGCTAGGTGGTGTCCATGTTAATGCCGGGTGATGTCCATGTTAATGCCAGGTGCTGTCCATGTTAATACCAGATGTTGTCCATGTTAATGCCAGGTGCTGTCCATGTTAATGCCAGGTGATGTCAATGTTAATGCCAGGTGATGTCCATGTTAATGCCAGGTGGTGACCATGTTAATGCCAGGTGGTGTCCATGTTAATGCCAGGTGATGTCTATGTTAATGCCAGGTGATGGCCATGTTAATGCCAGGTGATGTCCATGTTAATGCCAGGTGATGTCCATGTTAATGCCAGGTGGTGTCCATGTTAATGCTAGGTGGTGTCCATGTTAATGCCAGGTGGTGTCCATGTTAATTCCAGGTGGTGTTCATGTTAATTAAAGGTGGTGTTCATGTTAATGCCAGGCGGTGTCCATGTTAATGCCAGGTGGTGTCCATGTTAATGCCAGGTGGTGTCCATGTTAATGTCAGGTGGTGTTCCTATTAATGCCAGGTGGTGTCCATGTTAATGCCAGGTGATGTCCATGTTAATGCCAGGTGGTGTCCATGTTAATGCCAGGTGGTGTCCATGTTAAGGCCAAGTGGTGTCTATGTTAATGCCAGGTGGTGTCCATGTTAATGCCAGGTGATGTCCATGTTAATGCCAGGTGATGTCCATGTTAATGCCTGATGGTGTCCATGTTAATGCCAGGGGGTGTACATATTTATGCCAGGTGGTATCCATGTTAATGCCAGGTAGTGTCCATGTTAATGCCAGGGGGTGTCCATGCTAATGCCAGGTGGTGTCCATGTTAACGCCAGGTGCTGTCCATGTTAATGCCAGGTGATGTCCATGTTAATGCCAGGTGATGTCCATGTTATTGCCAGGTGATGTCCATGTTAATGCCAGGTGCTGTCAATGTTAATGCCAGGGGGTGTCCTTTTAATGCCACGTGGTGTCCATGTTAAGGCCAGGTGGTGTCCATGTTAAGGCCAGGTGGTGTCCATGTTAACGCCAGGTGCTGTCCATGTTAATGCCAGGTGGTGTCCATGTTAATGCCAGGTGGTCTCCATGTTAAGGCCAGGTGGTGTCCATGTTAAGGCCAGAGGTTGTCTATGTTAATGCCAGGTGGTGCCCATGTTAATGCCAGGTGATGTCTATGTTAATGCCAGGTGGTGTCCATGTTAATGCCAGGGGGTGTCCATATTAATGGCAGGTGGTGTCTATGTTAATGCTAGGTAGTGTCCATGTTAATGCCAGGTGGTGTCCATGTTAAGGCCAGGTGGTGTCCATGTTAATGCCAGATGGTGTCCATGATAAGGCCAGGTGGTGTCCATGTTAATGCCAGGTGGTGTCCATGTTAATGTCAGGTGATGTCCATGTTAATGCCAGGTGGTGTCCATGTTAATGCCAGGTGGTGTCCATGTTAATCCCAGGTGGTGTCCATGTTAATGTCAGGTAGTGTCCATGTTAATGCCAGGTGATGTCCATGTTAATGCCAGGTAATGTCCATGTTAATGCCAGGGGGTGTCCATGTTAATGCCAGGTGATGTCCATGTTAATGCCAGGTGATGTCCATGTTAATGCCAGGTGCTGTCCATGTTAATGCCAGGGGGTGTCCAAGTTAATGCCACGTTGTGTCCATGTTTAGGCCAGGTGGTGTCCATGTTAAGGAAGGTGGTGTCCATGTTAACGACAGGCGCTGTCCATGTTAATGCCAGGTGGTGTCCATGTTAAGGCCAGGTGGTGTCCATGTTAAGGCCAGGAGGTGTCCATGTTAATGCCAGGGGCTGTCAATGTTAATGCCAGGTGATGTCCATGTTAATGCCAGGTGGCGCCCATGTTAATGCCTGATGGTGTCCATGTTAATGCCAGGGGGTGTACATATTTATGCCAGGTGGTATCCATGTTAATGCCAGGTAGTGTCCATGTTAATGCCAGGGGGTGTCCATGCTAATGCCAGGTGGTGTCCATGTTAACGCCAGGTGCTGTCCATGTTAATGCCAGGTGATGTCCATGTTAATGCCAGGTGGTGCCCATGTTAATGCCAGGTGGTGTCCATGTTAACGCCAGGCGCTGTCCATGTTAATTCCAGTTGATGTTCATGTTAATGCCAGGTAGTGTCCATGTTAATGCCAGGGGTGTCCATGCTAATGCCAGGTGGTGTCCATGTTAATGCCAGTTGGTGTCCATGTTAATGCCATGTGGTGTCCATGTTAATGCCAGGTGGTGACATGTTAATGCCTGTACTGTCCATGTTAATGCCTGGTGATGTCCATGTTAATGCCAGGTGATGTCCATTTTAATGCCAGGGGGTTTCCATGTTAATGCCAGGTGATATCCATGTTAATGCCAGGCGATGTCCATGTTAATGCCAGGTGCTGTTCATGTTAATGCCAGGGGGTGTCCATGTTAATGCCACGTGGTGTCCATGTTAATGCCAGGTGGTGTCCATGTTAATGCCAGGTGGTGTCCATGTTAACGCCAGGTGCTGTCCATGTTAATGCCAGGTGGTGTCCATGTTAATGTCAGGTGGTGTCCATGTTAATGCCAGGTGGTGTCCATGTTAATGCCAGGTGGTGTCCATGTTAATGCCAGGTGGTGTCCATGTTAATGCCAGGTAATGTGCATGTTAATGCCAGGGGGTGTCCATGTTAATGCCAGGTGATGTCCATGTTAATGCCAGGTGATGTCCATGTTAATGCCAGGTGCTGTCCATGTTAATGCCAGGGGGTGTCCATGTTAATGCCACGTGGTGTCCATGTTAAGGCCAGGTGGTGTCCATGTTAAGGAAGGTGGTGTCCATGTTAACGACAGGTGCTGTCTATGTTAATGCCAGGTGGTGTCCATGTGAATGCCAGGTGGTGTCCATGTTAATGCCAGGTGGTGTCCATGATCATTCCAGGTCGTGTCCATGTTAATGCCAGGTGTTGTCCATGTTAATGCCAGGTGATGTCCATGTTAATTCCAGGTGGTGCCCATGTTAATGCCAGATGATGTCCATGTTAATGCCAGTTGATGTCCATGTTAATGTCAGGTGGTGTCCATGCTAATGCCAGGTGATGTCCATGTTAATGCCAGGTGATGTCCATGTTAATGTCACGTGGTGTCCATTTTAATGCCAGGTGGTGTCCATGTTAAGGCCAGATTTGTCCATGTTAATGCCAGGTGGTGTCCATGTTAAGGCCAGGTGTTGTCCATGTTAATGCCAGGTGGTGTTCATGTTAAGGCCAGGTGTTGTCCATTTTAATGCCAGGTGGTGTCCATGTTAAGGCCAGGTGTTGTCCATGTTAATGCCAGGTGGTGTCCATGTTAATGCTGGGTGCGGACGCTTGGTTTTTTGCATTCGTAGAACGTGACCTAGCCATTTCCAAAGTCTTCTTTTCACTTCTTGATTGATGTTGTTAATGCCTGATCTTCTGATCACTTCTTTGTTCATAATGTGTTGATCCCAACGGATGTTTAGAATCCCCTTAAGACAGCGACCTTCAAATCCTCTAAGTTGACTTTCTATCTTATGGTTCATTCTCCACATTTCTACTGCGTGTAGGAGAGTATGGCTGACACATTTGACTTGTCAATTCTCAGCTTTGTGCTGAGATGGAGACTAGTTGATCACCAAATGTTTCTAAGTCTATTGAAACCCTGGGCAGACATGCCAATTCGTGTAGATATCTCCTTTCTGGATGTCATTTTTCATGACATAAAGCTTCCAAGATATTTAATGTGATCTACTTCTTCTTGTCCCATTCCTCTGAATGTTACTCTCTTTGTACTTTTGACATTTATCCTCATAATTTTAGTTTTCTCTGCATTTATTTCCAGTCCTGCTGTGCTAGTAAACCGATCTGTTCCGTCAACAAAGGTCACGAGCTACAAGTTACGGATGCAAGCCGTTGATGCACGAATTTGAGATAAGCAAGAGGTTAGGTTTTGGGATGAATGAGGCGTGTCCTCTAACAATATTAGTGAAGCAATGCGTGTGTGCACTTATTGAGAAAGGGTACGCTATTTAATATATTCATGGTACAACAGGGATATTCATTACAAGCGCAATAAATTTGAGTTAACCAATACATTTACGTTGAATTAGTCATAAGCTTTACAATTGTGTAAATTTCTGAATGTATTTACAGGAGATTGTAAAGGAAAGAACGATGCTAAGATATGATAGGATTTAATAGAATTACTCAATGTGGGTAAACAAAGAACATGGGCCACATGAAATGACATAACTGATTCTGGTAAACAAAGAACATGGGCCACATGAAATGACATAACTGATTCCGGTAAAAAAAGAACGTGGGCCACATGAAATGACATAACTGATTCTGGTAAACAAAGAACATGGGCCACATGAAATGACATAACTGATTCTGGTAAACAAAGAACATGGGCCACATGAAATGACATAACTGATTCTGGTAAACAAAGAACATGGGCCACATGAAATGACATAACTGATTCTGGTAAACAAAGAACATGGGCCACATGAAATGACATAACTGATTCTGGTAAAAAAAGAACATGGGCCACATGAAATGACATAACTGATTCTGGTAAACAAAGAACATGGGCCACATGAAATGACATAACTGATTCTGGTAAACAAAGAAGATGGGCCACATGAAATGACATAACTGATTTTGGTAAACAAAGAACATGGGCCACATGAAATGACATAACTGATTCTGGTAAACAAAGAACATGGACCACATGAAATGACATAACTAATTCTGGTAAGAATGCATGAAGTCCACAGTACAAGACATGACAAAGTGACCGGAAGAAATAATTATGAGACATGATCTTAGACATCCTGACACAACCTTTGAAGCTGATCAATTCAGTAAAAAGTTGAATTGCTAAATGGTTGCCTCCGTCTTGAAGTAACATTCGATATAGCTGGAAACTATGACATATATGGAGAGTAGAGATTACAACAAACTAATCCAGGATTTGAAGTAGAGAGAAGTAGATATAGCTGGAAACTATGACATATATGGAGAGTAGAGATTATAACAAACTAATCCAGGATTTGAAGTAGAGAGAAGTAGATATAGCTGGAAACTATGACATATATGGAGAGTAGAGATTACAACAAACTAATCCAGGATTTGAAGTAGAGAGAAGTAGATATAGCTGGAAACTATGACATATATGGAGAGTAGAGATTACAACAAACTAATCCAGGATTTGAAGTAGAGAGAAGTAGATATAGCTGGAAGCCATTAACTTTGTGGAGAAGACAATCGCTATAAACTATTCAATATTTGAAATGTATCACAGTAGATCTGTCCTCATCACAGTAGATCTGTCTCATCCCAGTAGATCTGTCTCATCACAGTAGATCTGTCTCATCACAGTAGATCTGTCTCATCACAGTAGATCTGTCTCATCATCATCATTGTGTGCCGTCTCAGCATCCAGTGTTGATTACCATGAATCGAAATTCCGCTCTGTCTCTTGCTTTGATAGTGCAGGTTGTCATAGGCTGACTTGTCCATCTTTTGATGTTACTCGTCCATGTTAGTCTAGGTCAGCCTCTTCTACCTTGTATTTTCCCCTCCAAGATTACTTTTAGTAGGCTGTTGTGTCTTTTAACGTGCCCCAAAAATCTTATTTTTAGTTGTTTTAAGACTTCATTTGTTTTCTTTTCTTTTCATCTAATTGTTCCTATTCTTCTATAAATCCACAATTCAAAGATTCAGTTGTCTATTCTGTTTTCTTACCTAATGTCCATGTTTCTGCACCATGCGGGAATGTTGAGAAGATATAACATTTTGCTATTCTTAGTTTTAGCCCTGGTGTTGTTTGTCTTGATGTTAGATATATCTACAATCTATGAACGTGAACTGCAACCAATTCAAACCTTTAACTAGAGCTTGCTTGCGTTCGCCTGATGACTACAGGAATACACCTTCTCATCATCCGCCCTTAAGAGGACGTTAAATGGATCTGTCTACAGTACACATTATTCCCCTTACGTGTACATAATGGTGTACAGCCAGTCCTATAAACAACACAACGATAACTATACTAAAGAGCGATCATCGTAGCAATAAAGATTTTATCTGGAGTTAAAACACGCACGATAGTGCAGGAACACAGACTCATATGTTATGTACACTTGCTGTTATATGTTTATTTCCTGATGGCATTGTTGCTTATTTGCTTTTAGACATCAACTCTTTGTAAACTTAATTTATAGAACAAAATTAATATTGCTATTTTTCGTTTCATCAAATGCAAAATATTTCAGAGTTGAACTAAAATATGATTGATATAAATAGAAGAAGAATTTATGTGAGGCTGAAACACATATGTGTCTTTGTTATTGTGTTGATCAACAATTGTATGTGTGAGAGAAGGTATTTCTTTTGATTGTCAAATGTAGCAATAACGTCATATTTATGTCCCTTTGATAATCATCTCCCCTTGTGTTCTACGTCATCAGACAGTATGAGCAAATTGTCGCCATCTTTCAGCTCAGACTGACCTGTAACAGAAAGAAAAATAACTTGAAACTGCAAATTCAGAAACGACGATATTTGTGAATTGTCCATTCAACATGGGTGAATAGTGTGGTCAGAGGAAAGGCTTGTTCTTCAAGTGTGAACTCATCTTGTCTTCACAATCCATCAATCATGATTTCAATCGGAGTTAGACCGATGAGTAGTACAAACATAGGAAACAAAGAGATGTATAAACGTACAGCTATTACAGGTCATAATAAGTCTTTCTTTTCTGTTTTTGTTTATTGTTTATTTTTCTTACTTCTGGAGCATGGAACAGCTGTTCATCAAAGACGTCATATACACATATGAACTTAGGCGTCTTGACAGACGGTTGGTAGCAAGCAATGATGATAATGCAGTAGTTTGGTAACAAATGAGTGTCCTACACTGGGTTTTGTTTTGCTGACATGCTTCTCTCGTGGCTCAATCTGCCAAGATAGACAGATTCGACCTCAGAATGAACAAGATGTTTTCGAGGTGGCTGGTCTCGTCTCCTTTCTCCTACAACTTTTGATTTCTACAGTTGATATTAATGCCTCATCAAAAGTTGATGTGCTGTTTTCTTTTTTTTTTTTTGCTCTCCATATGCTACGATCTTCAGCCAGATCCTTCCAGTTTCTTTCACTGATAGAGAATTCCCTCAAGGAAGCCCTGCAAACATCCTTACATCTCAGCACTGGTCTGCCCTTTGGTCTCTTTCCGTCCTTAAGTTCGCCATACATATTTCTTTGGGAATACGATTGTTTGCCATTACTTCTGACATGACCCAGCCACCTTAGTCTCGATGTAGTTGCTGTATATTTTATCTGGAAATTCCTGTTTAATGTCTATAGTTTATTTGTTTTACCTCAAGAAAGGCTTTAGCCGAAACGTTGTAGCTTGTCTTGCTTTTCTGCTAGTCCAGCTGATCAATACGATATTATGTTTATTGTCTTTGTTTTCTGCAGCTTTACACGAGGCCCAGCATAGCATTTCATATTGATTTTTTGTAATATCTGTGCATACCCCCATATAGTCTACGACTCTAAGTATTACCATGATGGTTGCATCATGAGTGCTTCGAAGAGAAAGGGGATTAAAGATTAGACATTTTTCTAGTCTCCCATCGTGTAGTAAAATATGGAAAACAGAGCAATCAGAAACAATTTGATCCTACTCTAGTCTCCCATCGTGTAGTAAATATGGAAAACAGAGCAATCAGAAACAATTTGATCCTACTCGAGTCTCCCTTCGTGTAGTAAATATGGAAAACAGAGCAATCAGAAACAATTTGATCCTACTCGAGTCTCCCTTCGTGTCGTCAATGTGACAAACTGCAAACAAGTGTCACAATACATAAGCCACAGCATACCCTGCTTTACGACTTGAGGTCTATCCAGACCCCAGACTAGGATTTGTTCTGAACTTTATCCAGAGCCCCAGAAAATGATTTGTTCTGAATTTTATCCAGAGCCCCAGAAAATGATTTGTTCTGAACTTTATACAGAGCCCCAGTCAAGTATTTGTTCTGAACTTTATACAGAGCCCCAGACTAGGATTTGTTCTGAACTTTATCCAGAGCCCCAGAAAATGATTTGTTCTGAACTTTATCCAGAGCCCCAGACTAGGATTTGTTCTGAACTTTATACAGAGCCCCAGTCAAGTATTTGTTGTGAACTTTATCCAGAGCCCCAGAAAATGATTTGTTCTGAACTTTATACAGAGCCCCAGTCAAGTATTTGTTGTGAACTTTATCCAGAGCCCCAGTCAAGTATTTGTTCTGAACTTTATACAGAGCCCCAGTCAAGTATTTGTTGTGAACTTTATCCAGAGCCCCAGAAAATGATTTGTTCTGAACTTTATACAGAGCCCCAGTCAAGTATTTGTTGTGAACTTTATCCAGAGCCCCAGAAAATGATTTGTTCTGAACTTTATACAGAGCCCCAGACACACGATTTGTTGTGAACTTTATCTAGAGCCCCAGTCAAGTATCTGTTCTCAACTTTATCCAGAGCCCCAGACACACGATTTGTTGTGAACTTTATCTAGAGCCCCAGTCAAGTATCTGTTCTCAACTTTATCCAGAGCCCCAGACACACGATTTGTTCTGAACTTTATCTAGAGCCCCAGTCAAGTATCTGTTCTCAACTTTATCCAGAGCCCCAGACACACGATTTGTTTGTGAACTTTATCTAGAGCCCCAGTCAAGTATCTGTTCTCAACTTTATCCAGAGCCCCAGACACACGATTTGTTCTGAACTTTATCCAGAGCCCCAGACACACGATTTGTTCTGAACTTTATCCAGAGCCCCAGACACACGATTTGTTCTGAACTTTATCTAGAGCCCCAGTCAAGTATCTGTTCTCAACTTTATCCAGAGCCCCAGACACACGATTTGTTCTGAACTTTATCTAGAGCCCCAGTCAAGTATCTGTTCTGAACTTTATCCAGAGCCCCAGACACACGATTTGTTCTGAACTTTATCTAGAGCCCCAGTCAAGTATCTGTTCTCAACTTTATCCAGAGCCCCAGACACACGATTTGTTCTGAACTTTATCTAGAGCCCCAGTCAAGTATCTGTTCTCAACTTTATCCAGAGCCCCAGACACACGATTTGTTGTGAACTTTATCTAGAGCCCCAGTCAAGTATCTGTTCTCAACTTTATCCAGAGCCCCAGACACACGATTTGTTGTGAACTTTATCTAGAGCCCCAGTCAAGTATCTGTTCTCAACTTTATCCAGAGCCCCAGACACACGATTTGTTCTGAACTTTATCCAGAGCCCCAGACACACGATTTGTTCTGAACTTTATCCAGAGCCCCAGACACACGATTTGTTGTGAACTTTATCCAGAGCCCCAGTCAAGTATCTGTTCTCAACTTTATCCAGAGCCCCAGACACACGATTTGTTCTGAACTTTATCCAGAACCCCAAACAAGATTTTGTTCATAGCCCCCCCCCCCCCCACCCCCCTCACCCCTCCCACCTTCACTCCCCATTCACATCCATTAAAACATACATATACACACGTTCTTATTTCAAGGAATTTACTGTCATCTTGATTAAAGAAACATGTAAGTAAAGAAACATGTAAGTAGAGAAACATGTAAGTAGAGAACATGTAGGTAGAGATAAAAGTAGAGAAACATGTAAGTAGAGAAACATGTAGGTAGAGATGAAAGTAGAAAAACGTGTAGGTAGAGAAACATATAGGTTGAGAAACATGAAAGTAGAGAAACATGAAAGTAGAGAAACATGTAGGTAGAGAAACATATAGGTAGAGAAACATGAAAGTAGAGAAACATGAAAGTAGAGAAACATGTAAGTAGAAAAACATGTAAGTAGAGAAACATGTAAGTAGAGAACCATGCAAATAGAGAAACATGTAAGTAAAGAAACATTTAAGTAGAGAGCCATGTAAGTAGAAAAACATGTAAATAGAGAAACATGTAAGTAGAGAAACATGTAAATAGAGAGCCATGTAAGTAGAGAAACATGTAAATAGAGAAACATGTAAGTAGAGAAACATGTAAATAGAGAGCCATGTAAGTAGAGAAATATGTAAATAGAGAAACATGTAAGTAGAGAAACATGTAAATAGAGAGCCATGTAAGTAGAGAAACATGGTAAATAGAGAAAAATGTAAGTAGAGAAACAAGAAATGCAGAGAAACACTGATCAAGTAAATAACCTTACCAGAAAAACATCCAGCTTAACAAAGAGGAAATCAGAGACACAGCCAGCTAGTGGATTGGCCATCCAGAGAAACAGTTAGTGGGAGAAACATTTATTTAGATAAACACCCAGCTAGAGAAATTCTTAGTTAGAGGAACACCTAGTTAAAGAAACACCCAGGTAGAGAAACACCCAGCTAGAGAAACACCCAACTAGAGCAACACCTAGTTAAAGAAACACCCAGCTAGAGAAACACCCAGCTAGAGGAACACTCAGCTAGTGGAACACTCAGCTAGAGGAACACTTAGCTAGAGGAACACTCAGCTAGAGGAACACTTAGCTAGAGGAAAACTTAGCTAGAGAAACACTCAGCTAGAGGAACACTCAGCTAGAGGAACACTCAGCTAGAGGAACACTCAGTTAGAGGAACACCCAGCTAGAGGAACACCCAGCTAGAGGAACTCTCAGCTAGAGGAACACCCAGCTAGAGGAACACCAAGCTAGAGGAACTCTCAGCTAGAGGAACACTCAGCTAGAGGAACACTCAGCTAAAGGAACACTCAGCTAGAGAAACACTCAGCTAGAGGAACTCTCAGCTAGAGGAACACCCAGCTAGAGGAACTCTCAGCTAGAGGAACACTCAGCTAGAGGAACACTCAGCTAGAGGAACTCTGAACTACAGGAACACCCAGCTAGAGGAACATCCAGCTAGAGGAACACTCAGCTAGAGGAACACCCAGATAAAGAAACATCCAGCTAGAGGAACACTCAGCTAAAGGAACACCCAGATAGAGAAACATCCAGCTAGAGGAACACCCAGCTAGAGAAACATCCAGCTAGAGGAACACCCAGCTAGAGAAACACCCAGCTAGAGGAACACCCAGCTAGAGTAACACTCAGCTAGAGGAACACTCAGCTAAAGGAACACTCAGCTAGAGAAACACTCAGCTAGAGGAACTCTGAGCTAGAGGAACGTCCAGCTAGAGGAACATCCAGCTAGAGAAACACCCAGCTAGAGGAACACCCAGCTAGAGAAACATCCAGCTAGAGGAACACCCAGCTAGAGAAACACCCAGCTAGAGGAACACTCAGCTAGAGAAACATCCAGCTAGAGGAACACCCAGCTAGAGAAACATCCAGCTAGAGGAACACCCAGCTAGAGTAACACTCAGCTAGAGGAACACTCAGCTAAAGGAACACTCAGCTAGAGAAACACTCAGCTAGAGGAACTCTGAGCTAGAGGAACGTCCAGCTAGAGGAACATCCAGCTAGAGAAGCACCCAGCTAGAGGAACACCCAGCTAGAGAAACATCCAGCTAGAGGAACACCCAGCTAGAGAAACACCCAGCTAGAGGAACACTCAGCTAGAGAAACATCCAGCTAGAGGAACACCCAGCTAGAGAAACATCCAGCTAGAGGAACACCCAGCTAGAGAAACATCCAGCTAGAGGAACACCCAGCTAGAGAAACACCCAGCTAGAGGAACACTCAGCTAGAGAAACGTCTAGCTAGAGAAACATCCACCTAGAGGAACTCTGAGCTAGAGGAACACTCAGCTAGAGAAACACCAAGGTAGAGGAACACCCAGCTAGAGGAACACCCAGCTAGAGGAACACTCAGATAGAGAAACACCCAACAAAATCACAGCGGTGTACCGGACTGCTATTGTCCGTTCAAAAATTCATAATCACACCTGAATTAGTTTTGAGTGATAACCGCTTGTTATTTTGGTTTCAAATTTTGCATGGAATCTTAGAATATTGATGACGTTATAGAAATATTTTTTTGCTCTGAGAAATTTGATCTAGTTTAAAAGTGTTCTTCTTTAGGCTATATTAAATTCACCCTGTTCGAATTTGACACCATTTTAGGATATATACATTAATTGGGTGCGGTCGTTCACGTAAAATAGTTTGGCTATTGCAGAAACACTAACTTCAGGAAAATCCCGTGCACAAAACTGAATTGTTTATTGAACGACATGACGCACCACGGCCTTGGCATTAATTACCGAAGGGAAGGCGTATCTTTATTAATTTTGTGAAGACTCAGTAGACAATTTGTTGACTCTAAATACCAACATTTATATCTAAATTACAATGAGTTTGAAATGCAAATTTATAACTATGCAAAAGGTTACTGTTTTACTATATCAGCACTTCCTTAGGGAATCCAAGATGGGGCATTTATATTGTGATATTCATGACCCAGAGAGACGAACGCAACTCGTGCTTGGTCTTAATAAATCGTCATTTTCTCGTTGGATTAAACAAGACTCAGAGTGCACTCATGTCAATCAAGGAAGGAAAAGGAAAGTCGACAGCTTTGACATGGATGTCATAAAACGTGAGATATTGAAAATGTTTGCTAATAATGTACTTGTTACTCTCAGGAATTTGAAATTAAAATTGCATGCAGACTGCAATATTGACATTTCTAAAAGTACTCTATGGAAGATTGTGCGAGGAGCCGGCTTCACTTTCAGAAAAACTGTTGGGGCAGGAATATTATTTGTGAAAAACCACACTTGGTCATTGCTCGAAGCAAATACCTGAGACAGATCCGTGAGCGGCGGAGTAAACGGTATGATATTGTATATTTGGACGAATCATGGGTCAACGCACACCACACCTATGCTAAAGAATGGCAGTCAGGAAATGGCAAACTCAAAAGAACAATTCCGAGCAGCAAAGGACAGCGCATTATATTAACGCATGCTGGAAGCACTGAAAACGGCGTTGTCCATGATGCGGGACTTATTTTCCAATCAAAAAGTACCGACGGTAGGGACTACCATACTGAAATGAATGGAAACATTTTCAGGCACTGGTTGGAGAACGATCTTTTACCAATCCTGGAGAGACCTTCATGCATAGTCATGGATAATGCATCATACCACAATGTCGTATCAGAGGAAGACAAAGTGCCTACTGCATCAAATACAAAAGAGCAAATTAGGACATGGCTTGCGAATGAAAATGTCAAATGTGACGACACATATTTAAAACCCGAATTGTTACAACTTGTGAAGAATACGAATAAGAAAAAGGTGTACCATGTTGACAAAATCATTGAGAAATACGGCCACACCTCTCTTCGACTCTCTGCATATCATACGCACCTTAATCCAATCGAACTTGTCTGGGCTCACGTCAAAGGACAAGTTGCAGAACAGAACAGGACGTTTAAAATGTGTGATGTTGAAGTTCTGACACGCGAGTCTCTCTCAAAAATAGACATTCCGTTGTGGAAGAAGTGTGTTGAACATGTGCTGCGGGTGGAAGATGAGTACTGGAAACGAGATGGATTACTATTTGTCCAGCCAGTAATGATATGATTAATTACCTCTTGGAATCGAAAGATTCGGAATGATTAAAATTAAGATAAATTCAATTCCAGCTGCAGTTAGGACGTCCTGGGGTCTAATGGTGACCGAAGGACAAGACTAATTGTAACCAGTTGAATTCATGTTTGCAAATACACATAACGAACAACACCCACAATTAAACACTATGTAGATACGCCTCTGACAAGAATTGCACTAAACTGGACAATTTAACACGATTACTGTAAACTCTAAAATTTGAATCAACTTGTGTGATATCGTCATAAAAGATCAAAGGAATTCGCTGATGTGCAAAATCTGTTGTGTTTGTAGAATAAAAAATACCAAAATCTTTGCGTCATCAATATTCTAAGATTGCATGCACAATTTGAAAAACCAAAATAACAAGCGGTTATCACGCAAAATTAATTCAGATGTGATTATGAATTTCTGAACGGACTATAGCAACATGGGAACCTTTTTACTGACTATGACGTTACGCATTGGTAGCATAAATAACAACCGTTACTCTGCGACAGAACTAGCACAGCGGCAGAGGACAATGTAACATACACACAAGAGTGCTCAGAGGACAATGTAACATACACACAACAGTGCTCAGAGGACATGTAACATACACACAACAGTGCTCAGAGGACAATGTAACATACACACAACAGTGCTCAGAGGACAATGTAACATACACACAACAGTGCTCAGAGGACAATGTAACATACACACAACAGTGCTCAGAGGACAATGTAACATACACACAACAGTGCTCAGAGGACAATGTAACATACACACAACAGTGCTCAGAGGACAATGTAACATACACACAACAGTGCTCAGAGGACAATGTAACATACACACAACAGTGCCCAGAGGACAATGTAACATACACACAACAGTGCTCAGAGGACAATGTAACATACACACAACAGTGCTCAGAGGACAATGTAACATACACACAACAGTGCTCAGAGGACAATGTAACATACACACAACAGTGCTCAGAGGACAATGTAACATACACACAACAGTGCTCAGAGCCAAAATAATGGAGAAACAATCGCGATCATACAGACATAACGTAAATAAAATTGCAACCATAAATATTTGTGGTACCAGAGACAAAGAAGAACATTAATCGACGCAATGATAAAAAGAAGAATCAAAATACTTGGAGTAGCAGACACAAGACTGAAGGAGAAACAAACAGGAAAGCGTACATGAATTATACCATAATAAACTCAGGAGTTAACACCAACGAAGTAGCAGACACAAGACTGAAGGAGAAACAAACAAGGAAAGTGTACATGAATTATACCATAATAAACTCAGGAGTTAACACCAACGAAGTAGCAGACACAAGACTGAAGGAGAAACAAACAAGGAAAGTGTACATGAATTATACCATAATAAACTCAGGAGTTAACACCAACGAAGTAGCAGACACAAGACTGAAGGAGAAACAAACAAGGAAAGCGTACATGAATTATACCATAATAAACTCAGGAGTTAACACCAACGAAGTAGCAGACACAAGACTGAAGGAGAAACAACAAGGAAAGCGTACATGAATTATACCATAATAAACTCAGGAGTTAACACCAACGAAGTAGCAGACACAAGACTGAAGGAGAAACAAACAAGGAAAGCGTACATGAATTATACCATAATAAACTCAGGAGTTAACACCAACGAAGTAGCAGACACAAGACTGAAGGAGAAACAAACAAGGAAAGCGTACATGAATTATACCATAATAAACTCAGGAGTTAACACCAACGAAGTAGCAGACACAAGACTGAAGGAGAAACAAACAAGGAAAGTGTACATGAATTATACCATAATAAACTCAGGAGTTAACACCAACGAAGTAGCAGACACAAGACTGAAGGAGAAACAAACAAGGAAAGTGTACATGAATTATACCATAATAAACTCAGGAGTTAACACCAACGAAGTAGCAGACACAAGACTGAAGGAGAAACAAACAAGGAAAGCGTACATGAATTATACCATAATAAACTCAGGAGTTAACACCAACGAAGTAGCAGACACAAGACTGAAGGAGAAACAAACAAGGAAAGCGTACATGAATTATACCATAATAAACTCAGGAGTTAACACCAACGGAGTAGCAGACACAAGACTGAAGGAGAAACAAACAAGGAAAGCGTACATGAATTATACCATAACAAACTCAGGAGTTAACACCAACGAAGTAGCAGACACAAGACTGAAGGAGAAACAAACAAGGAAAGCGTACATGAATTATACCATAATAAACTCAGGAGTTAACACCAACGAAGTAGCAGACACAAGACTGAAGAGAAACAAACAAGGAAAGTGTACATGAATTATACCATAATAACTCAGGAGTTAACACCAACGAAGTAGCAGACACAAGACTGAAGGAGAAACAAACAAGGAAAGCGTACATGAATTATACCATAATAAACTCAGGAGTTAACACCAACGAAGTAGCAGACACAAGACTGAAGGAGAAACAAACAAGGAAAGCGTACATGAATTATACCATAATAACTCAGGAGTTAACACCAACGAAGTAGCAGACACAAGACTGAAGGAGAAACAAACAAGGAAAGCGTACATGAATTATACCATAATAAACTCAGGAGTTAACACCAACGATGTAGCAGACACAAGACTGAAGGAGAAACAAACAAGGAAAGCGTACATGAATTATACCATAATAAACTCAGGAGTTAACACCAACGAAGTAGCAGACACAAGACTGAAGGAGAAACAAACAAGGAAAGCGTACATGAATTATACCATAATAAACTCAGGAGTTAACACCAACGAAGTAGCAGACACAAGACTGAAGGAGAAACAAACAAGGAAAGTGTACATGAATTATACCATAATAAACTCAGGAGTTAACACCAACGAAGTAGCAGACACAAGACTGAAGGAGAAACAAACAAGGAAAGTGTACATGAATTATACCATAATAAACTCAGGAGTTAACACCAACGATGTAGCAGACACAAGACTGAAGGAGAAACAAACAAGGAAAGTGTACATGAATTATACCATAATAAACTCAGGAGTTAACACCAACGAAGTAGCAGACACAAGACTGAAGGAGAAACAAACAAGGAAAGTGTACATGAATTATACCATAATAAACTCAGGAGTTAACACCAACGAAGTAGCAGACACAAGACTGAAGGAGAAACAAACAAGGAAAGTGTACATGAATTATACCATAATAAACTCAGGAGTTAACACCAACGAAGTAGCAGACACAAGACTGAAGGAGAAACAACAAAGAAAGTGTACATGAATTATACCATAATAAACTCAGGAGTTAACACCAACGATGTAGCAGACACAAGACTGAAGGAGAAACAAACAAGGAAAGTGTACATGAATTATACCATAATAAACTCAGGAGTTAACACCAACGATGTAGCAGACACAAGACTGAAGGAGAAACAAACAAGGAAAGTGTACATGAATTATACCATAATAAACTCAGGAGTTAACACCAACGAAGTAGCAGACACAAGACTGAAGGAGAAACAAACAAGGAAAGTGTACATGAATTATACCATAATAAACTCAGGAGTTAACACCAACGAAGTAGCAGACACAAGACTGAAGGAGAAACAAACAAGGAAAGTGTACATGAATTATACCATAATAAACTCAGGAGTTAACACCAACGAAGTAGCAGACACAAGACTGAAGGAGAAACAAACAAGGAAAGCGTACATGAATTATACCATAACAAACTCAGGAGTTAACACCAACGAAGTAGCAGACACAAGACTGAAAGAGAAACAAACAAGGAAAGCGTACATGAATTATACCATAATAAACTCAGGAGTTAACACCAACGAAGTAGCAGACACAAGACTGAAGGAGAAACAAACAAGGAAAGTGTACATGAATTATACCATAATAAACTCAGGAGTTAACACCAACGAAGTAGCAGACACAAGACTGAAGGAGAAACAAACAAGGAAAGCGTACATGAATTATACCATAATAAACTCAGGAGTTAACACCAACGAAGTAGCAGACACAAGACTGAAGGAGAAACAAACAAGGAAAGCGTACATGAATTATACCATAATAAACTCAGGAGTTAACACCAACGAAGTAGCAGACACAAGACTGAAGGAGAAACAAACAAGGAAAGCGTACATGAATTATACCATAATAAACTCAGGAGTTAACACCAACGATGTAGCAGACACAAGACTGAAGGAGAAACAAACAAGGAAAGCGTACATGAATTATACCATAATAAACTCAGGAGTTAACACCAACGAAATAGCAGACACAAGACTGAAGGAGAAACAAACAAGGAAAGCGTACATGAATTATACCATAATAAACTCAGGAGTTAACACCAACGAAGTAGCAGACACAAGACTGAAGGAGAAACAAACAAGGAAAGCGTACATGAATTATACCATAATAAACTCAGGAGTTAACACCAACGAAGTAGCAGACACAAGACTGAAGGAGAAACAAACAAGGAAAGTGTACATGAATTATACCATAATAAACTCAGGAGTTAACACCAACGATGTAGCAGACACAAGACTGAAGGAGAAACAAACAAGGAAAGTGTACATGAATTATACCATAATAAACTCAGGAGTTAACACCAACGAAGTAGCAGACACAAGACTGAAGGAGAAACAAACAAGGAAAGTGTACATGAATTATACCATAATAAACTCAGGAGTTAACACCAACGAAGTAGCAGACACAAGACTGAAGGAGAAACAAACAAGGAAAGTGTACATGAATTATACCATAATAAACTCAGGAGTTAACACCAACGAAGTAGCAGACACAAGACTGAAGGAGAAACAAACAAAGAAAGTGTACATGAATTATACCATAATAAACTCAGGAGTTAACACCAACGATGTAGCAGACACAAGACTGAAGGAGAAACAAACAAGGAAAGTGTACATGAATTATACCATAATAAACTCAGGAGTTAACACCAACGATGTAGCAGACACAAGACTGAAGGAGAAACAAACAAGGAAAGTGTACATGAATTATACCATAATAAACTCAGGAGTTAACACCAACGAAGTAGCAGACACAAGACTGAAGGAGAAACAAACAAGGAAAGTGTACATGAATTATACCATAATAAACTCAGGAGTTAACACCAACGAAGTAGCAGACACAAGACTGAAGGAGAAACAAACAAGGAAAGTGTACATGAATTATACCATAATAAACTCAGGAGTTAACACCAACGAAGTAGCAGACACAAGACTGAAGGAGAAACAAACAAGGAAAGCGTACATGAATTATACCATAATAAACTCAGGAGTTAACACCAACGAAGTAGCAGACACAAGACTGAAGGAGAAACAAACAAGGAAAGTGTACATGAATTATACCATAATAAACTCAGGAGTTAACACCAACGAAGTAGCAGACACAAGACTGAAGGAGAAACAAACAAGGAAAGTGTACATGAATTATACCATAATAAACTCAGGAGTTAACACCAACGAAGTAGCAGACACAAGACTGAAGGAGAAACAAACAAGGAAAGCGTACATGAATTATACCATAATAAACTCAGGAGTTAACACCAACGAAGTAGCAGACACAAGACTGAAGGAGAAACAAACAAGGAAAGTGTACATGAATTATACCATAACAAACTCAGGAGTTAACACCAACGAAGTAGCAGACACAAGACTGAAGGAGAAACAAACAAGGAAAGCGTACATGAATTATACCATAATAAACTCAGGAGTTAACACCAACGAAGTAGCAGACACAAGACTGAAGGAGAAACAAACAAGGAAAGTGTACATGAATTATACCATAACAAACTCAGGAGTTAACACCAACGAAGTAGCAGACACAAGACTGAAGGAGAAACAAACAAGGAAAGCGTACATGAATTATACCATAATAAACTCAGGAGTTAACACCAACGAAGTAGCAGACACAAGACTGAAGGAGAAACAAACAAGGAAAGTGTACATGAATTATACCATAATAAACTCAGGAGTTAACACCAACGAAGTAGCAGACACAAGACTGAAGGAGAAACAAACAAGGAAAGTGTACATGAATTATACCATAACAAACTCAGGAGTTAACACCAACGAAGTAGCAGACACAAGACTGAAGGAGAAACAAACAAGGAAAGCGTACATGAATTATACCATAATAAACTCAGGAGTTAACACCAACGAAGTAGCAGACACAAGACTGAAGGAGAAACAAACAAGGAAAGTGTACATGAATTATACCATAATAAACTCAGGAGTTAACACCAACGAAGTAGCAGACACAAGACTGAAGGAGAAACAAACAAGGAAAGTGTACATGAATTATACCATAATAAACTCAGGAGTTAACACCAACGAAGTAGCAGACACAAGACTGAAGGAGAAACAAACAAGGAAAGTGTACATGAATTATACCATAATAAACTCAGGAGTTAACACCAACGAAGTAGCAAAACACGGAGTAGGATTCATTGTAGACCCAGAAACGTCCAAAAACATTATAGAAATACATGAACATTCAGAAAGGATAATTACCCTAAGAGTAATAGAAAACAACGTCAATATAACATACATCCAAATATATGCACCTTGCAACAACAACGACGAAGAGAGCGAAGAATTCTACGAAACACTTAACGATGACAGGAAACAGCTTAAGGGACAGAGTAAGAAACACTGACCTGAGGAAGAAACTCGAAATTGAACCAGCCATCGAATACATACAGAAACAACAGATAAATTGGTTCGGCCACATAACAAGACAAAAAGAACTAACAATGACTCAAAGAGCCTTAAATAAACGCTACGAAAACGCCAGATTAAGAGGAAGACCGAGAAAGAGATGGATAAAGGGAATACTAGAGTCACTAGGAGGAATAACACCAGAAGAGGCCAACAGAAGAGCAAAGAATCGCAGATTGTTTCTCCCCTCGACGCCAACGGCAGCAGAGGAAGAATAGAAGAAGAAGAAGAAGACGTCACTTTCACATTTTGAGTAGCGAATACGTCATTCTTCGTCAAACCAAATGTCTTGTGAACCCCGAAGGTAGTAAAAAAAAGTAAAGTACCCCCGTCCTTCCACAATTTTCTATCCACAGTAAGTGAAGTAAAGAGCGACGTCACACCAAGTGGCGTATAGGCAATATGGTGTTAGTGACCATAAATTTTACAGACCTTCGGCACATGATTTTTCGGGTAATGTGGTCGGTATTACGCCTGTGCCGCTTTACTTTCCCAGAAAAAAATCCGGTACCCATTTAAGGCTGGGTGAACCCGGAAGCCGTCGGTAGGGATCGAACCCTACCCCTTGTCCTTTGTAGTCCAGTTCACTAACCACTGAGCTATCGCGGTTCCCGAACCCCGAAGGTATATAAACAATATTCTGTGAACTTTAGAGG
>JAVIAB010000124.1:111650032-111665032 GCA_032433765.1 Megaustenia siamemsis
GTGTAAGAGCTGACCTGAGACAGCCCGCTATGTTGACTGCGTGTAAGAGCTGACCTGAGACAGCCCGCTATGTTGACTGCGTGTAAGAGCTGACCTGAGACAGCCCGCTATGTTGACTGCGTGTAAGAGCTGACCTGAGACAGCCCGCTATGTTCACTGGGTGTAAGAGCTGACCTCGGACAGCCCGCTATGTTGACTGGGTGATAGAGCGGACCTGAGACAGCCTGCTATGTTGACTTAATCTAAGCTCTGATATGGGACAGCCCGCAATATTGACTGGGTCTAAGCTCTGATATGGGACAGCCCGCAATATTGACTGGGTGTAAGCTCTGATATGGGACAGCCCGCATTATTGACTGGATCTAAGCTCTGATATGAGACAGCCCGCAATATTGACTGGATCTAAGCTCTGATATGGGACAGCCCGCAGTATTGACTGGATCTAAGCTCTGATATGGGACAGCCCGCAATATTGACTGGATCTAAGCTCTGACATGGGACAGCCCGTAATATTGACTGGATCGAAGCTCTGATATAGGACAGCCCGCAATATTGACTGGATCTAAGCTCTGATATGGGACAGCCCGCAATATTGACTGGATCGAAGCTCTGATATGGGACAGCCCACAATATTGCCTGGATCTAAGCTCTGACCTGGAACAACTCACATGTTTGACTATATGAAACAGCTGATCTGAGACAGCTCACAACACTGGCACATCTAAGCGTTGACCTGGGACAGCCCTCAACATTGCCTGTTCTAAGCTCTGACCTGTGATAGCCCACGACATTGACAAGCCTAAGCTCTGATCTAGTATATGATACGCAACCACATACATTATACAGCTCTTCCCTAACTAATATTGATTTCAATCTGCCGTCAAACTTACGTTTACTGTACGTAATTTAAAGTTTATTTATTTATTATTTGGGGACCTCGGTAGCCTGGTTGGGAAAAACCACCAGACTGGGGGCTTCGGTAGCCTGGTTGGGAAAACCACCAGACTGGGGGCTTTGGTAGCCTGGTTGGGAAAACCACCAGACTGGGGGCTTCGGTAGCCTGGTTGGGAAAACCACCAGACTGGGGGCTTCGGTAGCCTGGTTGGGAAAACCACCAGACTGGAGGCTTCTGTAGCCTGGTTGGGAAAACCACCAGACTGGGGGCTTCTGTAGCCTGGTTGGGAAAACCACCAGACTGGGGGCTTCGGTAGCCTGGTTGGGAAAACCACCAGACTGGGGGCCTCGGTAGCCTAGTTGGGAAAACCACCCGACTGGGGGCTTCGGTAGCATAGTTGGGAAAACCACCCAATTGGGCTACCGACGTTCGGACAACCAGTGTTCGATTCCCGTTGGAAGCAGTGTGAGTTGTACTCGTGGTTGGAATAAAAATCCTCCCTCAGTGGACCCAGCCGCTGGCAGAAATGTGTACCAGGGTATTACTCTGGGAAGGTGAGGAATGCCGTCTCGTATCATGAGTTTCGATGCTTGAAGCAACACTATCCAGAGTCTCCGAACACTTCTGTATAAGCGGCCGACACGTATGTGTGGAAGCTCGCGTGCTAAGATGCCGATTCAAGTCTTGTACTTTACCTTTATCTTTAATTTACAGTTTGTACCCACCTGTACATGTCCTGTTTCATATTGCTCCAACATTAACCTCATCGTCCATACCTCTATTATCAACATATATCTTCCCATAACCCTGACATGAACAAGACTTCAAGCAACTTCGAACAACTATCTTCAACCTACGCAGCTTCCAAGCTACCTTGCCATTCTCAATTCGGTAATAAATGTTCCCTGACACCTTTCAATGACACCTGCAATGACTTCAATAATCAACTATGTTGATGTTCTCACAGGACTTGACATTCATAACTATATTTCATTCTGACTTTATTTACGCTAAGGTTAGTCTAAGGGAGGTAAACAAGTAAATTAAGAGAAAAGCACATTTGTCCTCCCTTGAGGAGCTAACTTATCTTCTTTTGTGGTGCTCATTTATCTTCCCCTTGCGGTGCTCATTTATCTTCCCCTTGCGGTGCTCATTTATCTTCCCCTTGCGGTGCTCATTTATCTTCCCCTTGTGGGGCTCATTTATCTTCCCCTTGCGGGGCTCATTTATCTTCCCCTTGCGGGGCTCATTTATCTTTCCCTTGCGGTGCTCATTTATCTTCCCCTTGCGGTGCTCATTTATCTTTCCCTTGTGGGGCTCATTTATCTTCCCCTTGTGGGGCTCATTTATCTTCCCCTTACGGGGCTCATTTATCTTCCCCTTGCGGGGCTCATTTATCTTCCCCTTGCGGTGCTCATTTATCTTTCCCTTGTGGGGCTCATTTATCTTCCCCTTGCGGTGCTCATTTATCTTCCCCTTGCGGTGCTCATTTATCTTCCCCTTGTGGGGCTCATTTATCTCCCCCTTGCGGGGCTCATTTATCTTCCCCTTGCGGGGCTCATTTATCTTTTCCTTGCGGTGCTCATTTATCTTTCCCTTGTGGGGCTCATTTATCTTCCCCTTGCGGGGCTCATTTATCTTCCCCTTGTGGGGCTCATTTATCTTCCCCTTGCGGTGCTCATTTATCTTCCCATTGTGGGGCTCATTTATCTTCCCCTTGTGGGGCTCATTTATCTTCCCATTGTGGGGCTCATTTATCTTCCTTTGAGGTGCTCATTCATTTTCCCCTTACGGTACTTATTTATCTTCCCCTTGCGGTGCTCATTTATCTTCCTTGGTGGTGCTCATTTATTTTCCCCTTGCGGTACTCATTTATTTTCCCCTCGTGGGGCTCATTTATCTTCCTTTGTGGTGCTCATTTATTTTCCCCTTACGGTACTTATTTATCTTCCCCTCGCGGGGCTCATTTATCTTCCTTTGTGGTGCTCATTTATTTTCCCCTTGCGGTACTCATTTATCTTGCCCTCGTGGGGCTCATTTATCTTCCCTTTGTGGGGCTCATTTATCTTCATTTGTGGCGCTCATTTATTTTCCCCTTGCGATACTCATTTATCTTCCCCTTGCGGTGCTCATTTATCTTCCCCTTGCGATGCTCATTTATCTTCCCTGTGTGATATTCATTTATCTTTCCTGTATGATATTCATTTATCTTCCCGTGTGGTGCTCATTTATCTTCCCGCGTGGAACTCGTTTATCTTTCCTGTATGATATTCATTTATCTTCCCGTGTGGTGCTCATTTATCTTCCCGTGTGGAGCTCGTTTATCTTTCCTGTATGATATTCATTTATCTTCCCGTGTGGTGCTCATTTATCTTCCCGTGTGGTGCTCATTTATTTTCCCGTGTGGAGATCATTTATCTTCCCGTGAGATGCTAACTTATTTTTCCGTGTGGTACTCATTTATCTTCCTGTGTGGTGCTCATTTATTTTCCCGTGTGGAGATCATTTATCTTCCCGTGTGATGCTAACTTATTTTTCCGTGTGGTACTCATTTATCTTCCTGTGTGGTGCTCATTTATCTTCCAGTGTCGTGCTCATTTGCCTTCTTTTGTGGATATCATTTATCTTCCCTTGCAATGCTAATTTATCTTCATATTTGCTACTAATTTATCTTCACTAGTGGAGCTTATTTATCTTTCCGTGTGGAGCATATTTATCTTTCCCTTGTGGAGCTTATTTATCTTCCCCTTTTGGAGCTTATTTATCTTCCACTTGTGGAGCTTAATTATCTTCCCCTTGTGGTGCTCATTTATCTTCCCTTGTAGAGCTTATTTATCTTCTTGTGTGTTGCTCATTAATCTTCATATGTGGAGTTCATTTATCTTCCTTTATGGCGCTCATTTATCTTCCTTTGTGGTGTTAATTTATCTTCCCTTATGGCGCTCATTTATTTTTCTTTGTGGTATTAATTTATCTTCCCTTAAGGCGCTCATTTATCTTCTTTTGTGGTATTAATTTATCTTCCCTTATGGCACTCATTTATCTTCCTTTGTGGTATTAATTTATCTTCTCTTATGGCGCTCATTTATCTTCTTTTGTGGTATTAATTTATCTTCCCTTATGGCGCTCATTTATCTTCCTTTGTGGTATTAATTTATCTTCCCTTATGGCGCTCATTTATCTTCCTTTGTGGTATTAATTTATCTTCCCTTATGGCGCTCATTTATCTTCCTTTGTGGTATTAATTTATCTTCCCTTATGGCGCTCATTTATCTCCCATTGTGGTGTTAATTTATCTTCCCTTATGGCGCTCATTTATCTCAGCTTGTGGTGTTAATTTCTCTTCCCTTATGGCGCTCATTTATCTCCCATTGTGGTGTTAATTTATCTTCCCTTATGGCGCTCATTTATCTCCCATTGTGGTGTTAATTTATCTTCCTTTATTGCGCTCATTTATCTTCCTTTCCAGTGTGGTACTCATACCCTTTCTTTGCCATAACCTTATTTTGTTACTTTCAAACTTTTGTTAAACTGGTTTTGCCATAATTTTATTTGGTTACTTTGTGCTTGTCTTATCTGGTTTTGCCATAATTTTATTTGGTTACTTTGTGCTTGTCTTATCTGGTTTTGCCATAATTTTATTTGGTTACTTTGTGCTTGTCTTATCTGGTTTTGCCATAATTTTATTTGGTTACTTTGTGCTTGTCTTATCTGGTTTTCCCATAATTTTATTTGGTTACTTTGTGCTTGTCTTATCTGGTTTTGCCAAATCCTTATTTGGTTACTTTGTACTTGTCTGATCTGGTTTTGCCATATTCTTATTTGGTTACTTTGTACTTGTCTGATCTGGTTTTGCCATATAATTGTTTGTTAATTTGTACTTGTCTCATCTGGTTTTGCCATATCCTTGTTTGGTTAATTTGTACTTGTCTTATCTGGTTTTGCCATATCCTTGTTTGGTTAATTTGTACTTGTCTTATCTGGTTTTGCCATATCCTTGTTTGGTTAATTTGTACTTGTCTGATCTGGTTTTGCCATATCCTTGTTTGTTAATTTGTACTTGTCTGATCTGGTTTTGCCATATCCTTGTTTGGTTAATTTGTACTTGTCTTATCTGGTTTTGCCATATCCTTGTTTGGTTAATTTGTACTTGTCTTATCTGGTTTTTGCCATATCCTTGTTTGGTTAGTTTGTACTTGTCATATCTGGTTTTGCCACATCCTTGTTTGGTTAATTTGTACTTGTCATATCTGGTTTTGCCATATCCTTCTTTTTGTTAGTTTGTATTTGTCTTATCTGGTTTTGCCATATCCTTTTTTTTGTTAGTTTGTATTTGTCTTATCTGGTTTTGCCATATCCTTGTCAGATTACTTTGTACTTGTCTTATCTGGTCTTATCCCAGACACACGATTTGTTCTGAACTTTATCCAGAGCCCCAGACACACGATTTGTTCTGAACTTTATCCAGAGCCCCAGACACACGATTTGTTCTGAACTTTATCTAGAGCCCCAGTCAAGTATCTGTTCTCAACTTTATCCAGAGCCCCAGACACACGATTTGTTCTGAACTTTATCTAGAGCCCCAGTCAAGTATCTGTTCTCAACTTTATCCAGAGCCCCAGACACACGATTTGTTCTGAACTTTATCTAGAGCCCCAGTCAAGTATCTGTTCTCAACTTTATCCAGAGCCCCAGACACACGATTTGTTCTGAACTTTATCTAGAGCCCCAGTCAAGTATCTGTTCTCAACTTTATCCAGAGCCCCAGACACACGATTTGTTCTGAACTTTATCTAGAGCCCCAGTCAAGTATCTGTTCTCAACTTTATCCAGAGCCCCAGACACACGATTTGTTGTGAACTTTATCTAGAGCCCCAGTCAAGTATCTGTTCTCAACTTTATCCAGAGCCCCAGACACACGATTTGTTCTGAACTTTATCCAGAGCCCCA
The DNA here is from genome assembly GCA_032433765.1 of Megaustenia siamemsis. Classification (NCBI taxonomy): domain Eukaryota; kingdom Metazoa; phylum Mollusca; class Gastropoda; order Stylommatophora; family Ariophantidae; genus Megaustenia; species Megaustenia siamemsis. Next base: position 111,655,878 of record JAVIAB010000124.1, read on the forward strand.
GACACACGATTTGTTCTGAACTTTATCCAGAGCCCCAGACACACGATTTGTTGTGAACTTTATCCAGAGCCCCAGTCAAGTATCTGTTCTGAACTTTATCCAGAGCCCCAGTCAAGTATCTGTTCTCAACTTTATCCAGAGCCCCAGACACACGATTTGTTCTGAACTTTATCCAGAACCCCAAACAAGATTTTGTTCATAGCCCCCCCCCCCCACCCCCCTCACCCCTCCCACCTTCACTCCCCATTCACATCCATTAAAACATACATATACACACGTTCTTATTTCAAGGAATTTACTGTCATCTTGATTAAAGAAACATGTAAGTAAAGAAACATGTAAGTAGAGAAACATGTAAGTAGAGAAACATGTAGGTAGAGATAAAAGTAGAGAAACATGTAAGTAGAGAAACATGTAGGTAGAGATGAAAGTAGAAATACGTGTAGGAAGAGAAACATATAGGTTGAGAAACATGAAAGTAGAGAAACATGAAAGTAGAGAAACATGTAGGTAGAGAAACATATAGGTAGAGAAACATGAAAGTAGAGAAACATGAAAGTAGAGAAACATGTAAGTAGAAAAACATGTAAGTAGAGAAACATGTAAGTAGAGAACCATGCAAATAGAGAAACATGTAAGTAAAGAAACATTTAAGTAGAGAGCCATGTAAGTAGAAAAACATGTAAATAGAGAAACATGTAAGTAGAGAAACATGTAAATAGAGAGCCATGTAAGTAGAGAAACATGTAAATAGAGAAACATGTAAGTAGAGAAACATGTAAATAGAGAGCCATGTAAGTAGAGAAATATGTAAATAGAGAAACATGTAAGTAGAGAAACATGTAAATAGAGAGCCATGTAAGTAGAGAAACATGTAAATAGAGAAAAATGTAAGTAGAGAAACAAGAAATGCAGAGAAACACTGATCAAGTAAATAACCTTACCAGAAAAACATCCAGCTTAACAAAGAGGAAATCAGAGACACAGCCAGCTAGTGGATTGGCCATCCAGAGAAACAGTTAGTGGGAGAAACATTTATTTAGATAAACACCCAGCTAGAGAAATTCCTAGTTAGAGGAACACCTAGTTAAAGAAACACCCAGGTAGAGAAACACCCAGCTAGAGAAACACCCAACCAGAGCAACACCTAGTTAAAGAAACACCCAGCTAGAGAAACACCCAGCTAGAGGAACACTCAGCTAGTGGAACACTCAGCTAGAGGAACACTTAGCTAGAGGAACACTCAGCTAGAGGAACACTTAGCTAGAGGAAAACTTAGCTAGAGAAACACTCAGCTAGAGGAACACTCAGCTAGAGGAACACTCAGCTAGAGGAACACTCAGTTAGAGGAACACCCAGCTAGAGGAACACCCAGCTAGAGGAACTCTCAGCTAGAGGAACACCCAGCTAGAGGAACACCAAGCTAGAGGAACTCTCAGCTAGAGGAACACTCAGCTAGAGGAACACTCAGCTAAAGGAACACTCAGCTAGAGAAACACTCAGCTAGAGGAACTCTCAGCTAGAGGAACACCCAGCTAGAGGAACTCTCAGCTAGAGGAACACTCAGCTAGAGGAACACTCAGCTAGAGGAACTCTGAACTACAGGAACACCCAGCTAGAGGAACATCCAGCTAGAGGAACACTCAGCTAGAGGAACACCCAGATAAAGAAACATCCAGCTAGAGGAACACTCAGCTAGAGGAACACCCAGATAGAGAAACATCCAGCTAGAGGAACACCCAGCTAGAGAAACATCCAGCTAGAGGAAAACCCAGCTAGAGAAACACCCAGCTAGAGGAACACCCAGCTAGAGTAACACTCAGCTAGAGGAACACTCAGCTAAAGGAACACTCAGCTAGAGAAACACTCAGCTAGAGGAACTCTGAGCTAGAGGAACGTCCAGCTAGAGGAACATCCAGCTAGAGAAACACCCAGCTAGAGGAACACCCAGCTAGAGAAACATCCAGCTAGAGGAACACCAAGCTAGAGAAACACCCAGCTAGAGGAACACTCAGCTAGAGAAACATCCAGCTAGAGGAACACCCAGCTAGAGAAACATCCAGCTAGAGGAACACCCAGCTAGAGTAACACTCAGCTAGAGGAACACTCAGCTAAAGGAACACTCAGCTAGAGAAACACTCAGCTAGAGGAACTCTGAGCTAGAGGAACGTCCAGCTAGAGGAACATCCAGCTAGAGAAGCACCCAGCTAGAGGAACACCCAGCTAGAGAAACATCCAGCTAGAGGAACACCCAGCTAGAGAAACACCCAGCTAGAGGAACACTCAGCTAGAGAAACATCCAGCTAGAGGAACACCCAGCTAGAGAAACATCCAGCTAGAGGAACACCCAGCTAGAGAAACATCCAGCTAGAGGAACACCCAGCTAGAGAAACACCCAGCTAGAGGAACACTCAGCTAGAGAAACGTCTAGCTAGAGAAACATCCACCTAGAGGAACTCTGAGCTAGAGGAACACTCAGCTAGAGAAACACCAAGGTAGAGGAACACCCAGCTAGAGGAACACCCAGCTAGAGGAACACTCAGATAGAGAAACACCCAACAAAATCACAGCGGTGTACCGGACTGCTATTGTCCGTTCAAAAATTCATAATCACACCTGAATTAGTTTTGAGTGATAACCGCTTGTTATTTTGGTTTCAAATTTTGCATGGAATCTTAGAATATTGATGACGTTATAGAAATATTTTTTGCTCTGAGAAATTTGATCTAGTTTAAAAGTGTTCTTCTTTAGGCTATATTAAATTCACCCTGTTCGAATTTGACACCATTTTAGGATATATACATTAATTGGGTGCAGTCGTTCACGTAAAATAGTTTGGCTATTGCAGAAACACTAACTTCAGGAAAATCCCGTGCACAAAACTGAATTGTTATTGAACGACATGACGCACCACGGCCTTGGCATTAATTACCGAAGGGAAGGCGTATCTTTATTAATTTTGTGAAGACTCAGTAGACAATTTGTTGACTCTAAATACCAACATTTATATCTAAATTACAATGAGTTTGAAATGCAAATTTATAACTATGCAAAAGGTTACTGTTTTACTATATCAGCACTTCCTTAGGGAATCCAAGATGGGGCATTTATATTGTGATATTCATGACCCAGAGAGACGAACGCAACTCGTGCTTGGTCTTAATAAATCGTCATTTTCTCGTTGGATTAAACAAGACTCAGAGTGCACTCATGTCAATCAAGGAAGGAAAAGGAAAGTCGACAGCTTTGACATGGATGTCATAAAACGTGAGATATTGAAAATGTTTGCTAATAATGTACTTGTTACTCTCAGGAATTTGAAATTAAAATTGCATGCAGACTGCAATATTGACATTTCTAAAAGTACTCTATGGAAGATTGTGCGAGGAGCCGGCTTCACTTTCAGAAAAACTGTTGGGGGCAGGAATATTATTTGTGAAAAACCACACTTGGTCATTGCTCGAAGCAAATACCTGAGACAGATCCGTGAGCGGCGGAGTAAACGGTATGATATTGTATATTTGGACGAATCATGGGTCAACGCACACCACACCTATGCTAAAGAATGGCAGTCAGGAAATGGCAAACTCAAAAGAACAATTCCGAGCAGCAAAGGACAGCGCATTATATTAACGCATGCTGGAAGCACTGAAAACGGCGTTGTCCATGATGCGGGACTTATTTTCCAATCAAAAAGTACCGACGGTAGGGACTACCATACTGAAATGAATGGAAACATTTTCAGGCACTGGTTGGAGAACGATCTTTTACCAATCCTGGAGAGACCTTCATGCATAGTCATGGATAATGCATCATACCACAATGTCGTATCAGAGGAAGACAAAGTGCCTACTGCATCAAATACAAAAGAGCAAATTAGGTCATGGCTTGCGAATGAAAATGTCAAATGTGACGACACATATTTAAAACCCGAATTGTTACAACTTGTGAAGAATACGAATAAGAAAAAGGTGTACCATGTTGACAAAATCATTGAGAAATACGGCCACACCTCTCTTCGACTCTCTGCATATCATGAGCACCTTAATCCAATCGAACTTGTCTGGGCTCACGTCAAAGGACAAGTTGCAGAACAGAACAGGACGTTTAAAATGTGTGATGTTGAAGTTCTGACACGCGAGTCTCTCTCAAAAATAGACATTCCGTTGTGGAAGAAGTGTGTTGAACATGTGCTGCGGGTGGAAGATGAGTACTGGAAACGAGATGGATTACTATTTGTCCAGCCAGTAATGATATGATTAATTACCTCTTGGAATCGTCAGATTCGGAATGATTAAAATTAAGATAAATTCAATTCCAGCTGCAGTTAGGACGTCCTGGGGTCTAATGGTGACCGAAGGACAAGACTAATTGTAACCAGTTGAATTCATGTTTGCAAATACACATAACGAACAACACCCACAATTAAACACTATGTAGATACGCCTCTGACAAGAATTGCACTAAACTGGACAATTTAACACGATTACTGTAAACTCTAAAATTTGAATCAACTTGTGTGATATCGTCATAAAAGATCAAAGGAATTCGCTGATGTGCAAAATCTGTTGTGTTTGTGGAATAAAAAATACCAAAATCTTTGCGTCATCAATATTCTAAGATTGCATGCACAATTTGAAACCAAAATAACAAGCGGTTATCACGCAAAATTAATTCAGATCTGATTATGAATTTCTGAACGGACTATAGCAACATGGGAACCTTTTTACTGACTATGACGTTACGCATTGGTAGCATAAATAACAGCCCTTACTCTGCGACAGAACTAGCACAGCGGCAGAGGACAATGTAACATACACACAACAGTGCTCAGAGGACAATATAACATACACACAACAGTGCTCAGAGGACAATGTAACATACACACAACAGTGCTCAGAGGACAATGTAACATACACACAACAGTGCTCAGAGGACAATGTAACATACACACAACAGTGCCCAGAGGACAATGTAACATACACACAACAGTGCTCAGAGGACAATGTAACATACACACAACAGTGCTCAGAGGACAATGTAACATACACACAACAGTGCTCAGAGCCAAAATAATGGAGAAACAATCGCGATCATACAAACACAACGTAAATAAAATTGCAACCATCAATATTTGCGGTATCAGAGACAAAGAAGAACAATTAATCGACGCAATGATAAAAAGAAGAATCAAAATACTTGGAGTAGCAGACACAAGACTGAAGGAGAAACAAACAAGGAAAGCGTACATGAATTATACCATAATAAACTCAGGAGTTAACACCAACGAAGTAGCAGACACAAGACTGAAGTAGAAACAAACAAGGAAAGTGTACATGAATTATACCATAATAAACTCAGGAGTTAACACCAACGAAGTAGCAGACACAAGACTGAAGGAGAAACAAACAAGGAAAGCGTACATGAATTATACCTTAATAAACTCAGGAGTTAACACCAACGAAGTAGCAGACACAAGACTGAAGGAGAAACAAACAAGGAAAGCGTACATGAATTATACCTTAATAAACTCAGGAGTTAACACCAACGAAGTAGCAGACACAAGACTGAAGGAGAAACAAACAAGGAAAGCGTACATGAATTATACCTTAATAAACTCAGGAGTTAACACCAACGAAGTAGCAGACACAAGACTCAGCGTACATGAATTATACCTTAATAAACTCCAACGAAGTAGCAGAAACAAGACTGAGGGAGAAACAAACAGGAAAGCGTACATGAATTATACCATAATAAACTCAGGAGTTAACACCAACGAAGTAGCAGACACAAGACTGAAGGAGAAACAAACAAGGAAAGCGTACATGAATTATACCATAATAAACTCAGGAGTTAACACCAACGAAGTAGCAGACACAAGACTGAAGGAGAAACAAACAAGGAAAGCGTACATGAATTATACCATAACAAACTCAGGAGTTAACACCAACGAAGTAGCAGACACAAGACTGAAGGAGAAACAAACAAGGAAAGTGTACATGAATTATACCATAATAAACTCAGGAGTTAACACCAACGAAGTAGCAGACACAAGACTGAAGGAGAAACAAACAAGGAAAGCGTACATGAATTATACCATAACAAACTCAGGAGTTAACACCAACGAAGTAGCAGACACAAGACTGAAGGAGAAACAAACAAGGAAAGTGTACATGAATTATACCATAATAAACTCAGGAGTTAACACCAACGAAGTAGCAGACACAAGACTGAAGGAGAAACAAACAAGGAAAGTGTACATGAATTATACCATAACAAACTCAGGAGTTAATACCAACGAAGTAGCAGACACAAGACTGAAGGAGAAACAAACAAGGAAAGTGTACATGAATTATACCATAACAAACTCAGGAGTTAACACCAACGAAGTAGCAGACACAAGACTGAAGGAGAAACAAACAAGGAAAGTGTACATGAATTATACCATAATAAACTCAGGAGTTAACACCAACGAAGTAGCAGACACAAGACTGAAGGAGAAACAAACAAGGAAAGTGTACATGAATTATACCATAATAAACTCAGGAGTTAACACCAACGAAGTAGCAGACACAAGACTGAAGGAGAAACAAACAAGGAAAGTGTACATGAATTATACCATAATAAACTCAGGAGTTAACACCAACGAAGTAGCAGACACAAGACTGAAGAAGAAACAAACAAGGAAAGTGTACATGAATTATACCATAATAAACTCAGGAGTTAACACCAACGAAGTAGCAGACACAAGACTGAAGAAGAAACAAACAAGGAAAGTGTACATGAATTATACCATAATAAACTCAGGAGTTAACACCAACGAAGTAGCAGACACAAGACTGAAGAAGAAACAAACAAGGAAAGCGTACATGAATTATACCATAATAAACTCAGGAGTTAACACCAACGAAGTAGCAGACACAAGACTGAAGGAGAAACAAACAAGGAAAGTGTACATGAATTATACCATAATAAACTCAGGAGTTAACACCAACGAAGTAGCAGACACAAGACTGAAGGAGAAACAAACAAGGAAAGTGTACATGAATTATACCATAATAAACTCAGGAGTTAACACCAACGAAGTAGCAGACACAAGACTGAAGGAGAAACAAACAAGGAAAGTGTACATGAATTATACCATAATAAACTCAGGAGTTAACACCAACGAAGTAGCAGACACAAGACTGAAGTAGAAACAAACAAGGAAAGTGTACATGAATTATACCATAATAAACTCAGGAGTTAACACCAACGAAGTAGCAGACACAAGACTGAAGGAGAAACAAACAAGGAAAGTGTACATGAATTATACCATAATAAACTCAGGAGTTAACACCAACGAAGTAGCAGACACAAGACTGAAGGAGAAACAAACAAGGAAAGCGTACATGAATTATACCATAATAAACTCAGGAGTTAACACCAACGAAGTAGCAGACACAAGACTGAAGGAGAAACAAACAAGGAAAGCGTACATGAATTATACCATAACAAACTCAGGAGTTAACACCAACGAAGTAGCAGACACAAGACTGAAGGAGAAACAAACAAGGAAAGTGTACATGAATTATACCATAATAAACTCAGGAGTTAACACCAACGAAGTAGCAGACACAAGACTGAAGGAGAAACAAACAAGGAAAGCGTACAGGAATTATACCATAATAAACTCAGGAGTTAACACCAACGAAGTAGCAAAACACGGAGTAGGATTCATTGTAGACCCAGAAACGTCCAAAAACATTATAGAAATACATGAACATTCAGAAAGGATAATTACCCTAAGAGTAATAGAAAACAACGTCAATATAACATACATCCAAATATATGCACCTTGCAACAACAACGACGAAGAGAGCGAAGAATTCTACGAAACACTTAACGATGACAGGAAACAGCTTAAGGGACAGAGTAAGAAACACTGACCTGAGGAAGAAACTCGAAATTGAACCAGCCATCGAATACATACAGAAACAACAGATAAATTGGTTCGGCCACATAACAAGACAAAAAGAACTAACAATGACTCAAAGAGCCTTAAATAAACGCTACGAAAACGCCAGATTAAGAGGAAGACCGAGAAAGAGATGGATAAATGGAATACTAGAGTCACTAGGAGGAATAACATCAGAAGAGGCCAACAGAAGAGCAAAGAATCGCAGATTGTTTCTCCCCTCGACGCCAACGGCAGCAGAGGAAGGATAGAAGAAGAAGAAGAAGAAGACGTCACTTTAACATTTTGAGTAGCGAATACGTCATTCTTTGTCAAACCAAATGTCTTGTGAACCCCGAAGGTAGTAAAAAAAAGTAAAGTACCCCGTCCTTCCACAATTTTCTATCCACAGTAAGTGAAGTAAAGAGCGACGTCACACCAAGTGGCGTATAGGCAATATGGTGTTAGTGACCATAAATTTTACAGACCTTCGGCACATGATTTTTCGGGTAATGTGGTCGGTATTACGCCTGTGCCGCTTTACTTTCCCAGAAAAAAATCCGGTACCCATTTAAGGCTGGGTGAACCCGGAAGCCGTCGGTAGGGATCGAACCCTACCCCTTGTCCTTTGTAGTCCAGTTCACTAACCACTGAGCTATCGCGGTTCCCGAACCCCGAAGGTATATAAACAATATTCTGTGAACTTTAGAGGTATACAAATAATATTCCTTGAACCTTGGGTGCATACAAATAATATTCGGTGAACCCTGAGGGTATACAAACAATATTCTGTGAACCATATATAGCTCTTTTGATCTTGTCTGACGGTTTAGTGGAGGATATTGTGTTTATTTTATTTTTGGAAGTTTTGTTTTTGTGGAACAGCTTCTCTCGTGACTGATTCCAACCAATAGTTGACAAACACACAACCACAGAATGAACAATTCAGGCCCACTGATCTACAGGGTTTCGCATTTTTTTTTTCAAGAGTCTTTTCTCTTCCATGTTTTGCCTAAGACCACCGAAGCCTATTCCATGGAGAAGTGGCATTTCAGGGCTTAGGCCTTGCCAGAAAAAAAGTATAATTTTATTCCTTTACAGAGCCACAGTCTGAGAATCTTGTTTCTTGTAGGGCAGCAATATCAACATGTATTCTATTTAGTTCTTTATCTATGAGGGCTGTTGTTCTAATTTGCTCTTCTTTCAGCGCGTTTGCTTT
>JAVIAB010000124.1:111670032-111685032 GCA_032433765.1 Megaustenia siamemsis
TAGGACAGCCCGCAATATTGACTGGATCTAAGCTCTGATATGGGACAGCCCGCAATATTGACTGGATCGAAGCTCTGATATGGGACAGCCCACAATATTGCCTGGATCTAAGCTCTGACCTGGAACAACTCACATGTTTGACTATATGAAACAGCTGATCTGAGACAGCTCACAACACTGGCACATCTAAGCGTTGACCTGGGACAGCCCTCAACATTGCCTGTTCTAAGCTCTGACCTGTGATAGCCCACGACATTGACAAGCCTAAGCTCTGATCTAGTATATGATACGCAACCACATACATTATACAGCTCTTCCCTAACTAATATTGATTTCAATCTGCCGTCAAACTTACGTTTACTGTACGTAATTTAAAGTTTATTTATTTATTATTTGGGGACCTCGGTAGCCTGGTTGGGAAAAACCACCAGACTGGGGGCTTCGGTAGCCTGGTTGGGAAAACCACCAGACTGGGGGCTTTGGTAGCCTGGTTGGGAAAACCACCAGACTGGGGGCTTCGGTAGCCTGGTTGGGAAAACCACCAGACTGGGGGCTTCGGTAGCCTGGTTGGGAAAACCACCAGACTGGAGGCTTCTGTAGCCTGGTTGGGAAAACCACCAGACTGGGGGCTTCTGTAGCCTGGTTGGGAAAACCACCAGACTGGGGGCTTCGGTAGCCTGGTTGGGAAAACCACCAGACTGGGGGCCTCGGTAGCCTAGTTGGGAAAACCACCCGACTGGGGGCTTCGGTAGCATAGTTGGGAAAACCACCCAATTGGGCTACCGACGTTCGGACAACCAGTGTTCGATTCCCGTTGGAAGCAGTGTGAGTTGTACTCGTGGTTGGAATAAAAATCCTCCCTCAGTGGACCCAGCCGCTGGCAGAAATGTGTACCAGGGTATTACTCTGGGAAGGTGAGGAATGCCGTCTCGTATCATGAGTTTCGATGCTTGAAGCAACACTATCCAGAGTCTCCGAACACTTCTGTATAAGCGGCCGACACGTATGTGTGGAAGCTCGCGTGCTAAGATGCCGATTCAAGTCTTGTACTTTACCTTTATCTTTAATTTACAGTTTGTACCCACCTGTACATGTCCTGTTTCATATTGCTCCAACATTAACCTCATCGTCCATACCTCTATTATCAACATATATCTTCCCATAACCCTGACATGAACAAGACTTCAAGCAACTTCGAACAACTATCTTCAACCTACGCAGCTTCCAAGCTACCTTGCCATTCTCAATTCGGTAATAAATGTTCCCTGACACCTTTCAATGACACCTGCAATGACTTCAATAATCAACTATGTTGATGTTCTCACAGGACTTGACATTCATAACTATATTTCATTCTGACTTTATTTACGCTAAGGTTAGTCTAAGGGAGGTAAACAAGTAAATTAAGAGAAAAGCACATTTGTCCTCCCTTGAGGAGCTAACTTATCTTCTTTTGTGGTGCTCATTTATCTTCCCCTTGCGGTGCTCATTTATCTTCCCCTTGCGGTGCTCATTTATCTTCCCCTTGCGGTGCTCATTTATCTTCCCCTTGCGGGGCTCATTTATCTTTCCCTTGCGGTGCTCATTTATCTTCCCCTTGCGGTGCTCATTTATCTTTCCCTTGTGGGGCTCATTTATCTTCCCCTTGTGGGGCTCATTTATCTTCCCCTTACGGGGCTCATTTATCTTCCCCTTGCGGGGCTCATTTATCTTCCCCTTGCGGTGCTCATTTATCTTTCCCTTGTGGGGCTCATTTATCTTCCCCTTGCGGTGCTCATTTATCTTCCCCTTGCGGTGCTCATTTATCTTCCCCTTGTGGGGCTCATTTATCTCCCCCTTGCGGGCTCATTTATCTTCCCCTTGCGGGGCTCATTTATCTTTTCCTTGCGGTGCTCATTTATCTTTCCCTTGTGGGGCTCATTTATCTTCCCCTTGCGGGGCTCATTTATCTTCCCCTTGTGGGGCTCATTTATCTTCCCCTTGCGGTGCTCATTTATCTTCCCATTGTGGGGCTCATTTATCTTCCCCTTGTGGGGCTCATTTATCTTCCCATTGTGGGGCTCATTTATCTTCCTTTGAGGTGCTCATTCATTTTCCCCTTACGGTACTTATTTATCTTCCCCTTGCGGTGCTCATTTATCTTCCTTGGTGGTGCTCATTTATTTTCCCCTTGCGGTACTCATTTATTTTCCCCTCGTGGGGCTCATTTATCTTCCTTTGTGGTGCTCATTTATTTTCCCCTTACGGTACTTATTTATCTTCCCCTCGCGGGGCTCATTTATCTTCCTTTGTGGTGCTCATTTATTTTCCCCTTGCGGTACTCATTTATCTTGCCCTCGTGGGGCTCATTTATCTTCCCTTTGTGGGGCTCATTTATCTTCATTTGTGGCGCTCATTTATTTTCCCCTTGCGATACTCATTTATCTTCCCCTTGCGGTGCTCATTTATCTTCCCCTTGCGATGCTCATTTATCTTCCCTGTGTGATATTCATTTATCTTTCCTGTATGATATTCATTTATCTTCCCGTGTGGTGCTCATTTATCTTCCCGCGTGGAACTCGTTTATCTTTCCTGTATGATATTCATTTATCTTCCCGTGTGGTGCTCATTTATCTTCCCGTGTGGAGCTCGTTTATCTTTCCTGTATGATATTCATTTATCTTCCCGTGTGGTGCTCATTTATCTTCCCGTGTGGTGCTCATTTATTTTCCCGTGTGGAGATCATTTATCTTCCCGTGAGATGCTAACTTATTTTTCCGTGTGGTACTCATTTATCTTCCTGTGTGGTGCTCATTTATTTTCCCGTGTGGAGATCATTTATCTTCCCGTGTGATGCTAACTTATTTTTCCGTGTGGTACTCATTTATCTTCCTGTGTGGTGCTCATTTATCTTCCAGTGTCGTGCTCATTTGCCTTCTTTTGTGGATATCATTTATCTTCCCTTGCAATGCTAATTTATCTTCATATTTGCTACTAATTTATCTTCACTAGTGGAGCTTATTTATCTTTCCGTGTGGAGCATATTTATCTTTCCCTTGTGGAGCTTATTTATCTTCCCCTTTTGGAGCTTATTTATCTTCCACTTGTGGAGCTTAATTATCTTCCCCTTGTGGTGCTCATTTATCTTCCCTTGTAGAGCTTATTTATCTTCTTGTGTGTTGCTCATTAATCTTCATATGTGGAGTTCATTTATCTTCCTTTATGGCGCTCATTTATCTTCCTTTGTGGTGTTAATTTATCTTCCCTTATGGCGCTCATTTATTTTTCTTTGTGGTATTAATTTATCTTCCCTTAAGGCGCTCATTTATCTTCTTTTGTGGTATTAATTTATCTTCCCTTATGGCACTCATTTATCTTCCTTTGTGGTATTAATTTATCTTCTCTTATGGCGCTCATTTATCTTCTTTTGTGGTATTAATTTATCTTCCCTTATGGCGCTCATTTATCTTCCTTTGTGGTATTAATTTATCTTCCCTTATGGCGCTCATTTATCTTCCTTTGTGGTATTAATTTATCTTCCCTTATGGCGCTCATTTATCTTCCTTTGTGGTATTAATTTATCTTCCCTTATGGCGCTCATTTATCTCCCATTGTGGTGTTAATTTATCTTCCCTTATGGCGCTCATTTATCTCAGCTTGTGGTGTTAATTTCTCTTCCCTTATGGCGCTCATTTATCTCCCATTGTGGTGTTAATTTATCTTCCCTTATGGCGCTCATTTATCTCCCATTGTGGTGTTAATTTATCTTCCTTTATTGCGCTCATTTATCTTCCTTTCCAGTGTGGTACTCATACCCTTTCTTTGCCATAACCTTATTTTGTTACTTTCAAACTTTTGTTAAACTGGTTTTGCCATAATTTTATTTGGTTACTTTGTGCTTGTCTTATCTGGTTTTGCCATAATTTTATTTGGTTACTTTGTGCTTGTCTTATCTGGTTTTGCCATAATTTTATTTGGTTACTTTGTGCTTGTCTTATCTGGTTTTGCCATAATTTTATTTGGTTACTTTGTGCTTGTCTTATCTGGTTTTCCCATAATTTTATTTGGTTACTTTGTGCTTGTCTTATCTGGTTTTGCCAAATCCTTATTTGGTTACTTTGTACTTGTCTGATCTGGTTTTGCCATATTCTTATTTGGTTACTTTGTACTTGTCTGATCTGGTTTTGCCATATAATTGTTTGTTAATTTGTACTTGTCTCATCTGGTTTTGCCATATCCTTGTTTGGTTAATTTGTACTTGTCTTATCTGGTTTTGCCATATCCTTGTTTGGTTAATTTGTACTTGTCTTATCTGGTTTTGCCATATCCTTGTTTGGTTAATTTGTACTTGTCTGATCTGGTTTTGCCATATCCTTGTTTGTTAATTTGTACTTGTCTGATCTGGTTTTGCCATATCCTTGTTTGGTTAATTTGTACTTGTCTTATCTGGTTTTGCCATATCCTTGTTTGGTTAATTTGTACTTGTCTTATCTGGTTTTTGCCATATCCTTGTTTGGTTAGTTTGTACTTGTCATATCTGGTTTTGCCACATCCTTGTTTGGTTAATTTGTACTTGTCATATCTGGTTTTGCCATATCCTTCTTTTTGTTAGTTTGTATTTGTCTTATCTGGTTTTGCCATATCCTTTTTTTTGTTAGTTTGTATTTGTCTTATCTGGTTTTGCCATATCCTTGTCAGATTACTTTGTACTTGTCTTATCTGGTCTTATCCCAGACACACGATTTGTTCTGAACTTTATCCAGAGCCCCAGACACACGATTTGTTCTGAACTTTATCCAGAGCCCCAGACACACGATTTGTTCTGAACTTTATCTAGAGCCCCAGTCAAGTATCTGTTCTCAACTTTATCCAGAGCCCCAGACACACGATTTGTTCTGAACTTTATCTAGAGCCCCAGTCAAGTATCTGTTCTCAACTTTATCCAGAGCCCCAGACACACGATTTGTTCTGAACTTTATCTAGAGCCCCAGTCAAGTATCTGTTCTCAACTTTATCCAGAGCCCCAGACACACGATTTGTTCTGAACTTTATCTAGAGCCCCAGTCAAGTATCTGTTCTCAACTTTATCCAGAGCCCCAGACACACGATTTGTTCTGAACTTTATCTAGAGCCCCAGTCAAGTATCTGTTCTCAACTTTATCCAGAGCCCCAGACACACGATTTGTTGTGAACTTTATCTAGAGCCCCAGTCAAGTATCTGTTCTCAACTTTATCCAGAGCCCCAGACACACGATTTGTTCTGAACTTTATCCAGAGCCCCAGACACACGATTTGTTCTGAACTTTATCCAGAGCCCCAGACACACGATTTGTTGTGAACTTTATCCAGAGCCCCAGTCAAGTATCTGTTCTGAACTTTATCCAGAGCCCCAGTCAAGTATCTGTTCTCAACTTTATCCAGAGCCCCAGACACACGATTTGTTCTGAACTTTATCCAGAACCCCAAACAAGATTTTGTTCATAGCCCCCCCCCCCACCCCCCTCACCCCTCCCACCTTCACTCCCCATTCACATCCATTAAAACATACATATACACACGTTCTTATTTCAAGGAATTTACTGTCATCTTGATTAAAGAAACATGTAAGTAAAGAAACATGTAAGTAGAGAAACATGTAAGTAGAGAAACATGTAGGTAGAGATAAAAGTAGAGAAACATGTAAGTAGAGAAACATGTAGGTAGAGATGAAAGTAGAAATACGTGTAGGAAGAGAAACATATAGGTTGAGAAACATGAAAGTAGAGAAACATGAAAGTAGAGAAACATGTAGGTAGAGAAACATATAGGTAGAGAAACATGAAAGTAGAGAAACATGAAAGTAGAGAAACATGTAAGTAGAAAAACATGTAAGTAGAGAAACATGTAAGTAGAGAACCATGCAAATAGAGAAACATGTAAGTAAAGAAACATTTAAGTAGAGAGCCATGTAAGTAGAAAAACATGTAAATAGAGAAACATGTAAGTAGAGAAACATGTAAATAGAGAGCCATGTAAGTAGAGAAACATGTAAATAGAGAAACATGTAAGTAGAGAAACATGTAAATAGAGAGCCATGTAAGTAGAGAAATATGTAAATAGAGAAACATGTAAGTAGAGAAACATGTAAATAGAGAGCCATGTAAGTAGAGAAACATGTAAATAGAGAAAAATGTAAGTAGAGAAACAAGAAATGCAGAGAAACACTGATCAAGTAAATAACCTTACCAGAAAAACATCCAGCTTAACAAAGAGGAAATCAGAGACACAGCCAGCTAGTGGATTGGCCATCCAGAGAAACAGTTAGTGGGAGAAACATTTATTTAGATAAACACCCAGCTAGAGAAATTCCTAGTTAGAGGAACACCTAGTTAAAGAAACACCCAGGTAGAGAAACACCCAGCTAGAGAAACACCCAACCAGAGCAACACCTAGTTAAAGAAACACCCAGCTAGAGAAACACCCAGCTAGAGGAACACTCAGCTAGTGGAACACTCAGCTAGAGGAACACTTAGCTAGAGGAACACTCAGCTAGAGGAACACTTAGCTAGAGGAAAACTTAGCTAGAGAAACACTCAGCTAGAGGAACACTCAGCTAGAGGAACACTCAGCTAGAGGAACACTCAGTTAGAGGAACACCCAGCTAGAGGAACACCCAGCTAGAGGAACTCTCAGCTAGAGGAACACCCAGCTAGAGGAACACCAAGCTAGAGGAACTCTCAGCTAGAGGAACACTCAGCTAGAGGAACACTCAGCTAAAGGAACACTCAGCTAGAGAAACACTCAGCTAGAGGAACTCTCAGCTAGAGGAACACCCAGCTAGAGGAACTCTCAGCTAGAGGAACACTCAGCTAGAGGAACACTCAGCTAGAGGAACTCTGAACTACAGGAACACCCAGCTAGAGGAACATCCAGCTAGAGGAACACTCAGCTAGAGGAACACCCAGATAAAGAAACATCCAGCTAGAGGAACACTCAGCTAGAGGAACACCCAGATAGAGAAACATCCAGCTAGAGGAACACCCAGCTAGAGAAACATCCAGCTAGAGGAAAACCCAGCTAGAGAAACACCCAGCTAGAGGAACACCCAGCTAGAGTAACACTCAGCTAGAGGAACACTCAGCTAAAGGAACACTCAGCTAGAGAAACACTCAGCTAGAGGAACTCTGAGCTAGAGGAACGTCCAGCTAGAGGAACATCCAGCTAGAGAAACACCCAGCTAGAGGAACACCCAGCTAGAGAAACATCCAGCTAGAGGAACACCAAGCTAGAGAAACACCCAGCTAGAGGAACACTCAGCTAGAGAAACATCCAGCTAGAGGAACACCCAGCTAGAGAAACATCCAGCTAGAGGAACACCCAGCTAGAGTAACACTCAGCTAGAGGAACACTCAGCTAAAGGAACACTCAGCTAGAGAAACACTCAGCTAGAGGAACTCTGAGCTAGAGGAACGTCCAGCTAGAGGAACATCCAGCTAGAGAAGCACCCAGCTAGAGGAACACCCAGCTAGAGAAACATCCAGCTAGAGGAACACCCAGCTAGAGAAACACCCAGCTAGAGGAACACTCAGCTAGAGAAACATCCAGCTAGAGGAACACCCAGCTAGAGAAACATCCAGCTAGAGGAACACCCAGCTAGAGAAACATCCAGCTAGAGGAACACCCAGCTAGAGAAACACCCAGCTAGAGGAACACTCAGCTAGAGAAACGTCTAGCTAGAGAAACATCCACCTAGAGGAACTCTGAGCTAGAGGAACACTCAGCTAGAGAAACACCAAGGTAGAGGAACACCCAGCTAGAGGAACACCCAGCTAGAGGAACACTCAGATAGAGAAACACCCAACAAAATCACAGCGGTGTACCGGACTGCTATTGTCCGTTCAAAAATTCATAATCACACCTGAATTAGTTTTGAGTGATAACCGCTTGTTATTTTGGTTTCAAATTTTGCATGGAATCTTAGAATATTGATGACGTTATAGAAATATTTTTTGCTCTGAGAAATTTGATCTAGTTTAAAAGTGTTCTTCTTTAGGCTATATTAAATTCACCCTGTTCGAATTTGACACCATTTTAGGATATATACATTAATTGGGTGCAGTCGTTCACGTAAAATAGTTTGGCTATTGCAGAAACACTAACTTCAGGAAAATCCCGTGCACAAAACTGAATTGTTATTGAACGACATGACGCACCACGGCCTTGGCATTAATTACCGAAGGGAAGGCGTATCTTTATTAATTTTGTGAAGACTCAGTAGACAATTTGTTGACTCTAAATACCAACATTTATATCTAAATTACAATGAGTTTGAAATGCAAATTTATAACTATGCAAAAGGTTACTGTTTTACTATATCAGCACTTCCTTAGGGAATCCAAGATGGGGCATTTATATTGTGATATTCATGACCCAGAGAGACGAACGCAACTCGTGCTTGGTCTTAATAAATCGTCATTTTCTCGTTGGATTAAACAAGACTCAGAGTGCACTCATGTCAATCAAGGAAGGAAAAGGAAAGCTTTGACATGGATGTCATAAAACGTGAGATATTGAAAATGTTTGCTAATAATGTACTTGTTACTCTCAGGAATTTGAAATTAAAATTGCATGCAGACTGCAATATTGACATTTCTAAAAGTACTCTATGGAAGATTGTGCGAGGAGCCGGCTTCACTTTCAGAAAAACTGTTGGGGGCAGGAATATTATTTGTGAAAAACCACACTTGGTCATTGCTCGAAGCAAATACCTGAGACAGATCCGTGAGCGGCGGAGTAAACGGTATGATATTGTATATTTGGACGAATCATGGGTCAACGCACACCACACCTATGCTAAAGAATGGCAGTCAGGAAATGGCAAACTCAAAAGAACAATTCCGAGCAGCAAAGGACAGCGCATTATATTAACGCATGCTGGAAGCACTGAAAACGGCGTTGTCCATGATGCGGGACTTATTTTCCAATCAAAAAGTACCGACGGTAGGGACTACCATACTGAAATGAATGGAAACATTTTCAGGCACTGGTTGGAGAACGATCTTTTACCAATCCTGGAGAGACCTTCATGCATAGTCATGGATAATGCATCATACCACAATGTCGTATCAGAGGAAGACAAAGTGCCTACTGCATCAAATACAAAAGAGCAAATTAGGTCATGGCTTGCGAATGAAAATGTCAAATGTGACGACACATATTTAAAACCCGAATTGTTACAACTTGTGAAGAATACGAATAAGAAAAAGGTGTACCATGTTGACAAAATCATTGAGAAATACGGCCACACCTCTCTTCGACTCTCTGCATATCATGAGCACCTTAATCCAATCGAACTTGTCTGGGCTCACGTCAAAGGACAAGTTGCAGAACAGAACAGGACGTTTAAAATGTGTGATGTTGAAGTTCTGACACGCGAGTCTCTCTCAAAAATAGACATTCCGTTGTGGAAGAAGTGTGTTGAACATGTGCTGCGGGTGGAAGATGAGTACTGGAAACGAGATGGATTACTATTTGTCCAGCCAGTAATGATATGATTAATTACCTCTTGGAATCGTCAGATTCGGAATGATTAAAATTAAGATAAATTCAATTCCAGCTGCAGTTAGGACGTCCTGGGGTCTAATGGTGACCGAAGGACAAGACTAATTGTAACCAGTTGAATTCATGTTTGCAAATACACATAACGAACAACACCCACAATTAAACACTATGTAGATACGCCTCTGACAAGAATTGCACTAAACTGGACAATTTAACACGATTACTGTAAACTCTAAAATTTGAATCAACTTGTGTGATATCGTCATAAAAGATCAAAGGAATTCGCTGATGTGCAAAATCTGTTGTGTTTGTGGAATAAAAAATACCAAAATCTTTGCGTCATCAATATTCTAAGATTGCATGCACAATTTGAAACCAAAATAACAAGCGGTTATCACGCAAAATTAATTCAGATCTGATTATGAATTTCTGAACGGACTATAGCAACATGGGAACCTTTTTACTGACTATGACGTTACGCATTGGTAGCATAAATAACAGCCCTTACTCTGCGACAGAACTAGCACAGCGGCAGAGGACAATGTAACATACACACAACAGTGCTCAGAGGACAATATAACATACACACAACAGTGCTCAGAGGACAATGTAACATACACACAACAGTGCTCAGAGGACAATGTAACATACACACAACAGTGCTCAGAGGACAATGTAACATACACACAACAGTGCCCAGAGGACAATGTAACATACACACAACAGTGCTCAGAGGACAATGTAACATACACACAACAGTGCTCAGAGGACAATGTAACATACACACAACAGTGCTCAGAGCCAAAATAATGGAGAAACAATCGCGATCATACAAACACAACGTAAATAAAATTGCAACCATCAATATTTGCGGTATCAGAGACAAAGAAGAACAATTAATCGACGCAATGATAAAAAGAAGAATCAAAATACTTGGAGTAGCAGACACAAGACTGAAGGAGAAACAAACAAGGAAAGCGTACATGAATTATACCATAATAAACTCCGGAGTTAACACCAACGAAGTAGCAGACACAAGACTGAAGTAGAAACAAACAAGGAAAGTGTACATGAATTATACCATAATAAACTCAGGAGTTAACACCAACGAAGTAGCAGACACAAGACTGAAGGAGAAACAAACAAGGAAAGCGTACATGAATTATACCATAATAACTCAGGAGTTAACACCAACGAAGTAGCAGACACAAGACTGAAGGAGAAACAAACAAGGAAAGCGTACATGAATTATACCTTAATAAACTCAGGAGTTAACACCAACGAAGTAGCAGACACAAGACTGAAGGAGAAACAAACAAGGAAAGCGTACATGAATTATACCTTAATAAACTCAGGAGTTAACACCAACGAAGTAGCAGACACAAGACTGAAGGAGAAACAAACAAGGAAAGCGTACATGAATTATACCTTAATAAACTCAGGAGTTAACACCAACGAAGTAGCAGAAACAAGACTGAGGGAGAAACAAACAGGGAAGCGTACATGAATTATACCATAATAAACTCAGGAGTTAACACAACGAAGTAGCAGACACAAGACTGAAGGAGAAACAAACAAGGAAAGCGTACATGAATTATACCATAACAAACTCAGGAGTTAATACCAACGAAGTAGCAGACACAAGACTGAAGGAGAAACAAACAAGGAAAGTGTACATGAATTATACCATAACAAACTCAGGAGTTAACACCAACGAAGTAGCAGACACAAGACTGAAGGAGAAACAAACAAGGAAAGTGTACATGAATTATACCATAACAAACTCAGGAGTTAACACCAACGAAGTAGCAGACACAAGACTGAAGGAGAAACAAACAAGGAAAGTGTACATGAATTATACCATAATAAACTCAGGAGTTAACACCAACGAAGTAGCAGACACAAGACTGAAGGAGAAACAAACAAGGAAATGTACATGAATTATACCATAAGAAACTCAGGGAGTTAACATACACCAACGAAGTAGCAGACACAAGACTGAAGGAGAAACAAACAAGGAAAGTGTACATGAATTATACCATAATAAACTCAGGAGTTAACACCAACGAAGTAGCAGACACAAGACTGAAGAAGAAACAAACAAGGAAAGTGTACATGAATTATACCATAATAAACTCAGGAGTTAACACCAACGAAGTAGCAGACACAAACTGAAGAAGAAACAAACAAGGAAAGTGTACATGAATTATACCATAATAAACTCAGGAGTTAACACCAACGAAGTAGCAGACACAAGACTGAAGGAAGAAACAAACAGGAAAGTGTACATGAATTATACCATAATAAACTCAGGAGTTAACACCAACGAAGTAGCAGACACAAGACTGAAGGAGAAACAAACAAGGAAAGTGTACATGAATTATACCATAATAAACTCAGGAGTTAACACCAACGAAGTAGCAGACACAAGACTGAAGGAGAAACAACAAGGAAAGTGTACATGAATTATACCATAATAAACTCAGGAGTTAACACCAACGAAGTAGCAGACACAAGACTGAAGTAGAAACAAACAAGGAAAGTGTACATGAATTATACCATAATAAACTCAGGAGTTAACACCAACGAAGTAGCAGACACAAGACTGAAGGAGAAACAAACAAGGAAAGCGTACATGAATTATACCATAATAAACTCAGGAGTTAACACCAACGAAGTAGCAGACACAAGACTGAAGGAGAAACAAACAAGGAAAGCGTACATGAATTATACCATAACAAACTCAGGAGTTAACACCAACGAAGTAGCAGACACAAGACTGAAGAGAAACAAACAAGGAAAGTGTACATGAATTATACCATAATAAACTCAGGAGTTAACACCAACGAAGTAGCAGACACAAGACTGAAGGAGAAACAAACAAGGAAAGCGTACAGGAATTATACCATAATAAACTCAGGAGTTAACACCAACGAAGTAGCAAAACACGGAGTAGGATTCATTGTAGACCCAGAAACGTCCAAAACATTATAGAAATACATGAACATTCAGAAAGGATAATTACCCTAAGAGTAATAGAAAACAACGTCAATATAACATACATCCAAATATATGCACCTTGCAACAACAACGACGAAGAGAGCGAAGAATTCTACGAAACACTTAACGATGACAGGAAACAGCTTAAGGGACAGAGTAAGAAACACTGACCTGAGGAAGAAACTCGAAATTGAACCAGCCATCGAATACATACAGAAACAACAGATAAATTGGTTCGGCCACATAACAAGACAAAAGAACTAACAATGACTCAAGAGCCTTAAATAAACGCTACGAAAACGCCAGATTAAGAGGAAGACCGAGAAAGAGATGGATAAATGGAATACTAGAGTCACTAGGAGGAATAACATCAGAAGAGGCCAACAGAAGAGCAAAGAATCGCAGATTGTTTCTCCCCTCGACGCCAACGGCAGCAGAGGAAGAAGAAGAAGAAGAAGAAGAAGACGTCACTTTAACATTTTGAGTAGCGAATACGTCATTCTTTGTCAAACCAAATGTCTTGTGAACCCCGAAGGTAGTAAAAAAAAGTAAAGTACCCCGTCCTTCCACAATTTTCTATCCACAGTAAGTGAAGTAAAGAGCGACGTCACACCAAGTGGCGTATAGGCAATATGGTGTTAGTGACCATAAATTTTACAGACCTTCGGCACATGATTTTTCGGGTAATGTGGTCGGTATTACGCCTGTGCCGCTTTACTTTCCCAGAAAAAAATCCGGTACCCATTTAAGGCTGGGTGAACCCGGAAGCCGTCGGTAGGGATCGAACCTACCCCTTGTCCTTTGTAGTCCAGTTCACTAACCACTGAGCTATCGCGGTTCCCGAACCCCGAAGGTATATAAACAATATTCTGTGAACTTTAGAGGTATACAAATAATATTCCTTGAACCTTGGGTGCATACAAATAATATTCGGTGAACCCTGAGGGTATACAAACAATATTCTGTGAACCATATATAGCTCTTTTGATCTTGTCTGACGGTTTAGTGGAGGATATTGTGTTTATTTTATTTTTGGAAGTTTGTTTTTGTGGAACAGCTTCTCTCGTGACTGATTCCAACCAATAGTTGACAAACACACAACCACAGAATGAACAATTCAGGCCCACTGATCTACAGGGTTTCGCATTTTTTTTTCAAGAGTCTTTTCTCTTCCATGTTTTGCCTAAGACCACCGAAGCCTATTCCATGGAGAAGTGGCATTTCAGGGCTTAGGCCTTGCCAGAAAAAAAGTATAATTTTATTCCTTTACAGAGCCACAGTCTGAGAATCTTGTTTCTTGTAGGGCAGCAATATCAACATGTATTCTATTTAGTTCTTTATCTATGAGGGCTGTTGTTCTAATTTGCTCTTCTTTCAGCGCGTTTGCTTTAGCATGTCCAGCGGCCCTTACGTTTCATGTGCCAAGTTTACACATTGGTGATTTCTTCCTCATTTCACTTTGCCTACTCTGCCTGGGCACAGAATATGGAGATAGTGCCTTACCCAGTTGTACTATCCGCCTCTCGACTTCGTTTCCAGAATTCCCGAAGGAGGAACGAGGTCCATACGTTCGGAATTGAAAGAGGAAGCAGAGACTGCCAGGAAAACGGTTAACATCGTCTACGGCCTTAGTGTCAATCACTTCAGATTTCTACTCTGGGTTGTTGTCCAATAAAGTTTGATTCTATGTCGATTCGATTCTGTGAACCATGGAGGTATACAAACAATATTCTGTGAACCATAGAGGTAAAATAATATTCTGTGAACCCAGATGGTATACAAATAATATTCTGTGAACCCAGATGGTATACAAATAATATTCTGTGAACCCAGATGGTATACAAATAATATTCTGTGAACCCAGATGGTATAAAAATAATATTCTGTGAACCCAGATGGTATACAAATAATATTCTGTAAACCCAGATGGTATACAAACAATATTCTGTGAACCCAGATGGTATAAAAATAATATTCTGTGAACCCAGATGGTATACAAATAATATTCTGTGAACCCAGATGGTATAAAAATAATATTCTGTGAACCCAGATGGCATACAAACAATATTCTGTGAACCACAGAGGTAAACAAACAATATTCTGTGAACCATAGAGATAAACAAACAATATTCTGTGAACCATGGAGGTAAACAAACAATATTCTGTGAACCATGGAGGTAAACAAACAATATTCTGTGAATCCTGGGGATAAACAAACAATATTCTGTACACCATAGAGGTAAACAAACAATATTCTATGAACCATGGAGGTAAACAAACAATATTCTGTGAATCCTGGGGGTAAACAAACAATATTCTGTACACCATAGAGGTAAACAAACAATATTCTGTGGAGTTGTTCTCTTATTTATTATCAAATTAGATAAATCGATGGACATATCGACCATAAATGAACTAGGTTCAGAATACAACTCCGGAACATATCATTTATTTCATTCTTGTAGTCTGACGAACATATGT
>JAVIAB010000124.1:111690032-111742532 GCA_032433765.1 Megaustenia siamemsis
GACTTCAAGCAACTTCGAACAACTATCTTCAACCTACGCAGCTTCCAAGCTACCTTGCCATTCTCAATTCGGTAATAAATGTTCCCTGACACCTTTCAATGACACCTGCAATGACTTCAATAATCAACTATGTTGATGTTCTCACAGGACTTGACATTCATAACTATATTTCATTCTGACTTTATTTACGCTAAGGTTAGTCTAAGGGAGGTAAACAAGTAAATTAAGAGAAAAGCACATTTGTCCTCCCTTGAGGAGCTAACTTATCTTCTTTTGTGGTGCTCATTTATCTTCCCCTTGCGGTGCTCATTTATCTTCCCCTTGCGGTGCTCATTTATCTTCCCCTTGCGGTGCTCATTTATCTTCCCCTTGTGGGGCTCATTTATCTTCCCCTTGCGGGGCTCATTTATCTTCCCCTTGCGGGGCTCATTTATCTTTCCCTTGCGGTGCTCATTTATCTTCCCCTTGCGGTGCTCATTTATCTTTCCCTTGTGGGGCTCATTTATCTTCCCCTTGTGGGCTCATTTATCTTCCCCTTACGGGGCTCATTTATCTTCCCCTTGCGGGGCTCATTTATCTTCCCCTTGCGGTGCTCATTTATCTTTCCCTTGTGGGCTCATTTATCTTCCCCTTGCGGTGCTCATTTATCTTCCCCTTGCGGTGCTCATTTATATTCCCCTTGGGGGCTTTATCTCCCCTTGCGGGGCTCATTTATCTTCCCCTTGCGGGCTCATTTATCTTTTCCTTGCGGTGCTCATTTATCTTTCCCTTGTGGGGCTCATTTATCTTCCCTTGCGGGGCTCATTTATCTTCCCCTTGTGGGGCTCATTTATCTTCCCCTTGCGGTGCTCATTTATCTTCCCATTGTGGGGCTCATTTATCTTCCCCTTGTGGGGCTCATTTATCTTCCCATTGTGGGGCTCATTTATCTTCCTTTGAGGTGCTCATTCATTTTCCCCTTACGGTACTTATTTATCTTCCCCTTGCGGTGCTCATTTATCTTCCTTGGTGGTGCTCATTTATTTTCCCCTTGCGGTACTCATTTATTTTCCCCTCGTGGGGCTCATTTATCTTCCTTGTGGTGCTCATTTATTTTCCCCTTACGGTACTTATTTATCTTCCCCTCGCGGGGCTCATTTATCTTCCTTTGTGGTGCTCATTTATTTTCCCCTTGCGGTACTCATTTATCTTGCCCTCGTGGGGCTCATTTATCTTCCCTTTGTGGGGCTCATTTATCTTCATTTGTGGCGCTCATTTATTTTCCCCTTGCGATACTCATTTATCTTCCCCTTGCGGTGCTCATTTATCTTCCCCTTGCGATGCTCATTTATCTTCCCTGTGTGATATTCATTTATCTTTCCTGTATGATATTCATTTATCTTCCCGTGTGGTGCTCATTTATCTTCCCGCGTGGAACTCGTTT
This sequence comes from Megaustenia siamemsis, assembly GCA_032433765.1. Lineage (NCBI taxonomy): Eukaryota > Metazoa > Mollusca > Gastropoda > Stylommatophora > Ariophantidae > Megaustenia > Megaustenia siamemsis. Next base: position 111,691,456 of record JAVIAB010000124.1, read on the forward strand.
ATCTTTCCTGTATGATATTCATTTATCTTCCCGTGTGGTGCTCATTTATCTTCCCGTGTGGAGCTCGTTTATCTTTCCTGTATGATATTCATTTATCTTCCCGTGTGGTGCTCATTTATCTTCCCGTGTGGTGCTCATTTATTTTCCCGTGTGGAGATCATTTATCTTCCCGTGAGATGCTAACTTATTTTTCCGTGTGGTACTCATTTATCTTCCTGTGTGGTGCTCATTTATTTTCCCGTGTGGAGATCATTTATCTTCCCGTGTGATGCTAACTTATTTTTCCGTGTGGTACTCATTTATCTTCCTGTGTGGTGCTCATTTATCTTCCAGTGTCGTGCTCATTTGCCTTCTTTTGTGGATATCATTTATCTTCCCTTGCAATGCTAATTTATCTTCATATTTGCTACTAATTTATCTTCACTAGTGGAGCTTATTTATCTTTCCGTGTGGAGCATATTTATCTTTCCCTTGTGGAGCTTATTTATCTTCCCCTTTTGGAGCTTATTTATCTTCCACTTGTGGAGCTTAATTATCTTCCCCTTGTGGTGCTCATTTATCTTCCCTTGTAGAGCTTATTTATCTTCTTGTGTGTTGCTCATTAATCTTCATATGTGGAGTTCATTTATCTTCCTTTATGGCGCTCATTTATCTTCCTTTGTGGTGTTAATTTATCTTCCCTTATGGCGCTCATTTATTTTTCTTTGTGGTATTAATTTATCTTCCCTTAAGGCGCTCATTTATCTTCTTTTGTGGTATTAATTTATCTTCCCTTATGGCACTCATTTATCTTCCTTTGTGATATTAATTTATCTTCTCTTATGGCGCTCATTTATCTTCTTTTGTGGTATTAATTTATCTTCCCTTATGGCGCTCATTTATCTTCCTTTGTGGTATTAATTTATCTTCCCTTATGGCGCTCATTTATCTTCCTTTGTGGTATTAATTTATCTTCCCTTATGGCGCTCATTTATCTTCCTTTGTGGTATTAATTTATCTTCCCTTATGGCGCTCATTTATCTCCCATTGTGGTGTTAATTTATCTTCCCTTATGGCGCTCATTTATCTCAGCTTGTGGTGTTAATTTCTCTTCCCTTATGGCGCTCATTTATCTCCCATTGTGGTGTTAATTTATCTTCCCTTATGGCGCTCATTTATCTCCCATTGTGGTGTTAATTTATCTTCCTTTATTGCGCTCATTTATCTTCCTTTCCAGTGTGGTACTCATACCCTTTCTTTGCCATAACCTTATTTTGTTACTTTCAAACTTTTGTTAAACTGGTTTTGCCATAATTTTATTTGGTTACTTTGTGCTTGTCTTATCTGGTTTTGCCATAATTTTATTTGGTTACTTTGTGCTTGTCTTATCTGGTTTTGCCATAATTTTATTTGGTTACTTTGTGCTTGTCTTATCTGGTTTTGCCATAATTTTATTTGGTTACTTTGTGCTTGTCTTATCTGGTTTTCCCATAATTTTATTTGGTTACTTTGTGCTTGTCTTATCTGGTTTTGCCAAATCCTTATTTGGTTACTTTGTACTTGTCTGATCTGGTTTTGCCATATTCTTATTTGGTTACTTTGTACTTGTCTGATCTGGTTTTGCCATATAATTGTTTGTTAATTTGTACTTGTCTCATCTGGTTTTGCCATATCCTTGTTTGGTTAATTTGTACTTGTCTTATCTGGTTTTGCCATATCCTTGTTTGGTTAATTTGTACTTGTCTTATCTGGTTTTGCCATATCCTTGTTTGGTTAATTTGTACTTGTCTGATCTGGTTTTGCCATATCCTTGTTTGTTAATTTGTACTTGTCTGATCTGGTTTTGCCATATCCTTGTTTGGTTAATTTGTACTTGTCTTATCTGGTTTTGCCATATCCTTGTTTGGTTAATTTGTACTTGTCTTATCTGGTTTTTGCCATATCCTTGTTTGGTTAGTTTGTACTTGTCATATCTGGTTTTGCCACATCCTTGTTTGGTTAATTTGTACTTGTCATATCTGGTTTTGCCATATCCTTCTTTTTGTTAGTTTGTATTTGTCTTATCTGGTTTTGCCATATCCTTTTTTTTGTTAGTTTGTATTTGTCTTATCTGGTTTTGCCATATCCTTGTCAGATTACTTTGTACTTGTCTTATCTGGTCTTATCCCAGACACACGATTTGTTCTGAACTTTATCCAGAGCCCCAGACACACGATTTGTTCTGAACTTTATCCAGAGCCCCAGACACACGATTTGTTCTGAACTTTATCTAGAGCCCCAGTCAAGTATCTGTTCTCAACTTTATCCAGAGCCCCAGACACACGATTTGTTCTGAACTTTATCTAGAGCCCCAGTCAAGTATCTGTTCTCAACTTTATCCAGAGCCCCAGACACACGATTTGTTCTGAACTTTATCTAGAGCCCCAGTCAAGTATCTGTTCTCAACTTTATCCAGAGCCCCAGACACACGATTTGTTCTGAACTTTATCTAGAGCCCCAGTCAAGTATCTGTTCTCAACTTTATCCAGAGCCCCAGACACACGATTTGTTCTGAACTTTATCTAGAGCCCCAGTCAAGTATCTGTTCTCAACTTTATCCAGAGCCCCAGACACACGATTTGTTGTGAACTTTATCTAGAGCCCCAGTCAAGTATCTGTTCTCAACTTTATCCAGAGCCCCAGACACACGATTTGTTCTGAACTTTATCCAGAGCCCCAGACACACGATTTGTTCTGAACTTTATCCAGAGCCCCAGACACACGATTTGTTGTGAACTTTATCCAGAGCCCCAGTCAAGTATCTGTTCTGAACTTTATCCAGAGCCCCAGTCAAGTATCTGTTCTCAACTTTATCCAGAGCCCCAGACACACGATTTGTTCTGAACTTTATCCAGAACCCCAAACAAGATTTTGTTCATAGCCCCCCCCCCCACCCCCCTCACCCCTCCCACCTTCACTCCCCATTCACATCCATTAAAACATACATATACACACGTTCTTATTTCAAGGAATTTACTGTCATCTTGATTAAAGAAACATGTAAGTAAAGAAACATGTAAGTAGAGAAACATGTAAGTAGAGAAACATGTAGGTAGAGATAAAAGTAGAGAAACATGTAAGTAGAGAAACATGTAGGTAGAGATGAAAGTAGAAATACGTGTAGGAAGAGAAACATATAGGTTGAGAAACATGAAAGTAGAGAAACATGAAAGTAGAGAAACATGTAGGTAGAGAAACATATAGGTAGAGAAACATGAAAGTAGAGAAACATGAAAGTAGAGAAACATGTAAGTAGAAAAACATGTAAGTAGAGAAACATGTAAGTAGAGAACCATGCAAATAGAGAAACATGTAAGTAAAGAAACATTTAAGTAGAGAGCCATGTAAGTAGAAAAACATGTAAATAGAGAAACATGTAAGTAGAGAAACATGTAAATAGAGAGCCATGTAAGTAGAGAAACATGTAAATAGAGAAACATGTAAGTAGAGAAACATGTAAATAGAGAGCCATGTAAGTAGAGAAATATGTAAATAGAGAAACATGTAAGTAGAGAAACATGTAAATAGAGAGCCATGTAAGTAGAGAAACATGTAAATAGAGAAAAATGTAAGTAGAGAAACAAGAAATGCAGAGAAACACTGATCAAGTAAATAACCTTACCAGAAAAACATCCAGCTTAACAAAGAGGAAATCAGAGACACAGCCAGCTAGTGGATTGGCCATCCAGAGAAACAGTTAGTGGGAGAAACATTTATTTAGATAAACACCCAGCTAGAGAAATTCCTAGTTAGAGGAACACCTAGTTAAAGAAACACCCAGGTAGAGAAACACCCAGCTAGAGAAACACCCAACCAGAGCAACACCTAGTTAAAGAAACACCCAGCTAGAGAAACACCCAGCTAGAGGAACACTCAGCTAGTGGAACACTCAGCTAGAGGAACACTTAGCTAGAGGAACACTCAGCTAGAGGAACACTTAGCTAGAGGAAAACTTAGCTAGAGAAACACTCAGCTAGAGGAACACTCAGCTAGAGGAACACTCAGCTAGAGGAACACTCAGTTAGAGGAACACCCAGCTAGAGGAACACCCAGCTAGAGGAACTCTCAGCTAGAGGAACACCCAGCTAGAGGAACACCAAGCTAGAGGAACTCTCAGCTAGAGGAACACTCAGCTAGAGGAACACTCAGCTAAAGGAACACTCAGCTAGAGAAACACTCAGCTAGAGGAACTCTCAGCTAGAGGAACACCCAGCTAGAGGAACTCTCAGCTAGAGGAACACTCAGCTAGAGGAACACTCAGCTAGAGGAACTCTGAACTACAGGAACACCCAGCTAGAGGAACATCCAGCTAGAGGAACACTCAGCTAGAGGAACACCCAGATAAAGAAACATCCAGCTAGAGGAACACTCAGCTAGAGGAACACCCAGATAGAGAAACATCCAGCTAGAGGAACACCCAGCTAGAGAAACATCCAGCTAGAGGAAAACCCAGCTAGAGAAACACCCAGCTAGAGGAACACCCAGCTAGAGTAACACTCAGCTAGAGGAACACTCAGCTAAAGGAACACTCAGCTAGAGAAACACTCAGCTAGAGGAACTCTGAGCTAGAGGAACGTCCAGCTAGAGGAACATCCAGCTAGAGAAACACCCAGCTAGAGGAACACCCAGCTAGAGAAACATCCAGCTAGAGGAACACCAAGCTAGAGAAACACCCAGCTAGAGGAACACTCAGCTAGAGAAACATCCAGCTAGAGGAACACCCAGCTAGAGAAACATCCAGCTAGAGGAACACCCAGCTAGAGTAACACTCAGCTAGAGGAACACTCAGCTAAAGGAACACTCAGCTAGAGAAACACTCAGCTAGAGGAACTCTGAGCTAGAGGAACGTCCAGCTAGAGGAACATCCAGCTAGAGAAGCACCCAGCTAGAGGAACACCCAGCTAGAGAAACATCCAGCTAGAGGAACACCCAGCTAGAGAAACACCCAGCTAGAGGAACACTCAGCTAGAGAAACATCCAGCTAGAGGAACACCCAGCTAGAGAAACATCCAGCTAGAGGAACACCCAGCTAGAGAAACATCCAGCTAGAGGAACACCCAGCTAGAGAAACACCCAGCTAGAGGAACACTCAGCTAGAGAAACGTCTAGCTAGAGAAACATCCACCTAGAGGAACTCTGAGCTAGAGGAACACTCAGCTAGAGAAACACCAAGGTAGAGGAACACCCAGCTAGAGGAACACCCAGCTAGAGGAACACTCAGATAGAGAAACACCCAACAAAATCACAGCGGTGTACCGGACTGCTATTGTCCGTTCAAAAATTCATAATCACACCTGAATTAGTTTTGAGTGATAACCGCTTGTTATTTTGGTTTCAAATTTTGCATGGAATCTTAGAATATTGATGACGTTATAGAAATATTTTTTGCTCTGAGAAATTTGATCTAGTTTAAAAGTGTTCTTCTTTAGGCTATATTAAATTCACCCTGTTCGAATTTGACACCATTTTAGGATATATACATTAATTGGGTGCAGTCGTTCACGTAAAATAGTTTGGCTATTGCAGAAACACTAACTTCAGGAAAATCCCGTGCACAAAACTGAATTGTTATTGAACGACATGACGCACCACGGCCTTGGCATTAATTACCGAAGGGAAGGCGTATCTTTATTAATTTTGTGAAGACTCAGTAGACAATTTGTTGACTCTAAATACCAACATTTATATCTAAATTACAATGAGTTTGAAATGCAAATTTATAACTATGCAAAAGGTTACTGTTTTACTATATCAGCACTTCCTTAGGGAATCCAAGATGGGGCATTTATATTGTGATATTCATGACCCAGAGAGACGAACGCAACTCGTGCTTGGTCTTAATAAATCGTCATTTTCTCGTTGGATTAAACAAGACTCAGAGTGCACTCATGTCAATCAAGGAAGGAAAAGGAAAGTCGACAGCTTTGACATGGATGTCATAAAACGTGAGATATTGAAAATGTTTGCTAATAATGTACTTGTTACTCTCAGGAATTTGAAATTAAAATTGCATGCAGACTGCAATATTGACATTTCTAAAAGTACTCTATGGAAGATTGTGCGAGGAGCCGGCTTCACTTTCAGAAAAACTGTTGGGGGCAGGAATATTATTTGTGAAAAACCACACTTGGTCATTGCTCGAAGCAAATACCTGAGACAGATCCGTGAGCGGCGGAGTAAACGGTATGATATTGTATATTTGGACGAATCATGGGTCAACGCACACCACACCTATGCTAAAGAATGGCAGTCAGGAAATGGCAAACTCAAAAGAACAATTCCGAGCAGCAAAGGACAGCGCATTATATTAACGCATGCTGGAAGCACTGAAAACGGCGTTGTCCATGATGCGGGACTTATTTTCCAATCAAAAAGTACCGACGGTAGGGACTACCATACTGAAATGAATGGAAACATTTTCAGGCACTGGTTGGAGAACGATCTTTTACCAATCCTGGAGAGACCTTCATGCATAGTCATGGATAATGCATCATACCACAATGTCGTATCAGAGGAAGACAAAGTGCCTACTGCATCAAATACAAAAGAGCAAATTAGGTCATGGCTTGCGAATGAAAATGTCAAATGTGACGACACATATTTAAAACCCGAATTGTTACAACTTGTGAAGAATACGAATAAGAAAAAGGTGTACCATGTTGACAAAATCATTGAGAAATACGGCCACACCTCTCTTCGACTCTCTGCATATCATGAGCACCTTAATCCAATCGAACTTGTCTGGGCTCACGTCAAAGGACAAGTTGCAGAACAGAACAGGACGTTTAAAATGTGTGATGTTGAAGTTCTGACACGCGAGTCTCTCTCAAAAATAGACATTCCGTTGTGGAAGAAGTGTGTTGAACATGTGCTGCGGGTGGAAGATGAGTACTGGAAACGAGATGGATTACTATTTGTCCAGCCAGTAATGATATGATTAATTACCTCTTGGAATCGTCAGATTCGGAATGATTAAAATTAAGATAAATTCAATTCCAGCTGCAGTTAGGACGTCCTGGGGTCTAATGGTGACCGAAGGACAAGACTAATTGTAACCAGTTGAATTCATGTTTGCAAATACACATAACGAACAACACCCACAATTAAACACTATGTAGATACGCCTCTGACAAGAATTGCACTAAACTGGACAATTTAACACGATTACTGTAAACTCTAAAATTTGAATCAACTTGTGTGATATCGTCATAAAAGATCAAAGGAATTCGCTGATGTGCAAAATCTGTTGTGTTTGTGGAATAAAAAATACCAAAATCTTTGCGTCATCAATATTCTAAGATTGCATGCACAATTTGAAACCAAAATAACAAGCGGTTATCACGCAAAATTAATTCAGATCTGATTATGAATTTCTGAACGGACTATAGCAACATGGGAACCTTTTTACTGACTATGACGTTACGCATTGGTAGCATAAATAACAGCCCTTACTCTGCGACAGAACTAGCACAGCGGCAGAGGACAATGTAACATACACACAACAGTGCTCAGAGGACAATATAACATACACACAACAGTGCTCAGAGGACAATGTAACATACACACAACAGTGCTCAGAGGACAATGTAACATACACACAACAGTGCTCAGAGGACAATGTAACATACACACAACAGTGCCCAGAGGACAATGTAACATACACACAACAGTGCTCAGAGGACAATGTAACATACACACAACAGTGCTCAGAGGACAATGTAACATACACACAACAGTGCTCAGAGCCAAAATAATGGAGAAACAATCGCGATCATACAAACACAACGTAAATAAAATTGCAACCATCAATATTTGCGGTATCAGAGACAAAGAAGAACAATTAATCGACGCAATGATAAAAAGAAGAATCAAAATACTTGGAGTAGCAGACACAAGACTGAAGGAGAAACAAACAAGGAAAGCGTACATGAATTATACCATAATAAACTCAGGAGTTAACACCAACGAAGTAGCAGACACAAGACTGAAGTAGAAACAAACAAGGAAAGTGTACATGAATTATACCATAATAAACTCAGGAGTTAACACCAACGAAGTAGCAGACACAAGACTGAAGGAGAAACAAACAAGGAAAGCGTACATGAATTATACCATAATAAACTCAGGAGTTAACACCAACGAAGTAGCAGACACAAGACTGAAGGAGAAACAAACAAGGAAAGCGTACATGAATTATACCTTAATAAACTCAGGAGTTAACACCAACGAAGTAGCAGACACAAGACTGAAGGAGAAACAAACAAGGAAAGCGTACATGAATTATACCTTAATAAACTCAGGAGTTAACACCAACGAAGTAGCAGACACAAGACTGAAGGGGAAACAAACAAGGAAAGCGTACATGAATTATACCTTAATAAACTCAGGAGTTAACACCAACGAAGTAGCAGAAACAAGACTGAGGGAGAAACAAACAAGGAAAGCGTACATGAATTATACCATAATAAACTCAGGAGTTAACACCAACGAAGTAGCAGACACAAGACTGAAGGAGAAACAAACAAGGAAAGCGTACATGAATTATACCATAATAAACTCAGGAGTTAACACCAACGAAGTAGCAGACACAAGACTGAAGGAGAAACAAACAAGGAAAGCGTACATGAATTATACCATAACAAACTCAGGAGTTAACACCAACGAAGTAGCAGACACAAGACTGAAGGAGAAACAAACAAGGAAAGTGTACATGAATTATACCATAACAAACTCAGGAGTTAACACCAACGAAGTAGCAGACACAAGACTGAAGGAGAAACAAACAAGGAAAGCGTACATGAATTATACCATAACAAACTCAGGAGTTAACACCAACGAAGTAGCAGACACAAGACTGAAGGAGAAACAAACAAGGAAAGTGTACATGAATTATACCATAATAAACTCAGGAGTTAACACCAACGAAGTAGCAGACACAAGACTGAAGGAGAAACAAACAAGGAAAGTGTACATGAATTATACCATAATAAACTCAGGAGTTAACACCAACGAAGTAGCAGACACAAGACTGAAGGAGAAACAAACAAGGAAAGTGTACATGAATTATACCATAATAAACTCAGGAGTTAACACCAACGAAGTAGCAGACACAAGACTGAAGGAGAAACAAACAAGGAAAGCGTACATGAATTATACCATAACAAACTCAGGAGTTAATACCAACGAAGTAGCAGACACAAGACTGAAGGAGAAACAAACAAGGAAAGTGTACATGAATTATACCATAACAAACTCAGGAGTTAACACCAACGAAGTAGCAGACACAAGACTGAAGGAGAAACAAACAAGGAAAGTGTACATGAATTATACCATAATAAACTCAGGAGTTAACACCAACGAAGTAGCAGACACAAGACTGAAGGAGAAACAAACAAGGAAAGTGTACATGAATTATACCATAATAAACTCAGGAGTTAACACCAACGAAGTAGCAGACACAAGACTGAAGGAGAAACAAACAAGGAAAGTGTACATGAATTATACCATAATAAACTCAGGAGTTAACACCAACGAAGTAGCAGACACAAGACTGAAGAAGAAACAAACAAGGAAAGTGTACATGAATTATACCATAATAAACTCAGGAGTTAACACCAACGAAGTAGCAGACATAAGACTGAAGAAGAAACAAACAAGGAAAGTGTACATGAATTATACCATAATAAACTCAGGAGTTAACACCAACGAAGTAGCAGACACAAGACTGAAGAAGAAACAAACAAGGAAAGCGTACATGAATTATACCATAATAAACTCAGGAGTTAACACCAACGAAGTAGCAGACACAAGACTGAAGGAGAAACAAACAAGGAAAGTGTACATGAATTGTACCATAATAAACTCAGGAGTTAACACCAACGAAGTAGCAGACACAAGACTGAAGGAGAAACAAACAAGGAAAGTGTACATGAATTATACCATAATAAACTCAGGAGTTAACACCAACGAAGTAGCAGACACAAGACTGAAGGAGAAACAAACAAGGAAAGTGTACATGAATTATACCATAATAAACTCAGGAGTTAACACCAACGAAGTAGCAGACACAAGACTGAAGTAGAAACAAACAAGGAAAGTGTACATGAATTATACCATAATAAACTCAGGAGTTAACACCAACGAAGTAGCAGACACAAGACTGAAGGAGAAACAAACAAGGAAAGTGTACATGAATTATACCATAATAAACTCAGGAGTTAACACCAACGAAGTAGCAGACACAAGACTGAAGGAGAAACAAACAAGGAAAGCGTACATGAATTATACCATAATAAACTCAGGAGTTAACACCAACGAAGTAGCAGACACAAGACTGAAGGAGAAACAAACAAGGAAAGCGTACATGAATTATACCATAACAAACTCAGGAGTTAACACCAACGAAGTAGCAGACACAAGACTGAAGGAGAAACAAACAAGGAAAGTGTACATGAATTATACCATAATAAACTCAGGAGTTAACACCAACGAAGTAGCAGACACAAGACTGAAGGAGAAACAAACAAGGAAAGCGTACAGGAATTATACCATAATAAACTCAGGAGTTAACACCAACGAAGTAGCAAAACACGGAGTAGGATTCATTGTAGACCCAGAAACGTCCAAAAACATTATAGAAATACATGAACATTCAGAAAGGATAATTACCCTAAGAGTAATAGAAAACAACGTCAATATAACATACATCCAAATATATGCACCTTGCAACAACAACGACGAAGAGAGCGAAGAATTCTACGAAACACTTAACGATGACAGGAAACAGCTTAAGGGACAGAGTAAGAAACACTGACCTGAGGAAGAAACTCGAAATTGAACCAGCCATCGAATACATACAGAAACAACAGATAAATTGGTTCGGCCACATAACAAGACAAAAAGAACTAACAATGACTCAAAGAGCCTTAAATAAACGCTACGAAAACGCCAGATTAAGAGGAAGACCGAGAAAGAGATGGATAAATGGAATACTAGAGTCACTAGGAGGAATAACATCAGAAGAGGCCAACAGAAGAGCAAAGAATCGCAGATTGTTTCTCCCCTCGACGCCAACGGCAGCAGAGGAAGGATAGAAGAAGAAGAAGAAGAAGACGTCACTTTAACATTTTGAGTAGCGAATACGTCATTCTTTGTCAAACCAAATGTCTTGTGAACCCCGAAGGTAGTAAAAAAAAGTAAAGTACCCCCGTCCTTCCACAATTTTCTATCCACAGTAAGTGAAGTAAAGAGCGACGTCACACCAAGTGGCGTATAGGCAATATGGTGTTAGTGACCATAAATTTTACAGACCTTCGGCACATGATTTTTCGGGTAATGTGGTCGGTATTACGCCTGTGCCGCTTTACTTTCCCAGAAAAAAATCCGGTACCCATTTAAGGCTGGGTGAACCCGGAAGCCGTCGGTAGGGATCGAACCCTACCCCTTGTCCTTTGTAGTCCAGTTCACTAACCACTGAGCTATCGCGGTTCCCGAACCCCGAAGGTATATAAACAATATTCTGTGAACTTTAGAGGTATACAAATAATATTCCTTGAACCTTGGGTGCATACAAATAATATTCGGTGAACCCTGAGGGTATACAAACAATATTCTGTGAACCATATATAGCTCTTTTGATCTTGTCTGACGGTTTAGTGGAGGATATTGTGTTTATTTTATTTTTGGAAGTTTTGTTTTTGTGGAACAGCTTCTCTCGTGACTGATTCCAACCAATAGTTGACAAACACACAACCACAGAATGAACAATTCAGGCCCACTGATCTACAGGGTTTCGCATTTTTTTTTTCAAGAGTCTTTTCTCTTCCATGTTTTGCCTAAGACCACCGAAGCCTATTCCATGGAGAAGTGGCATTTCAGGGCTTAGGCCTTGCCAGAAAAAAAGTATAATTTTATTCCTTTACAGAGCCACAGTCTGAGAATCTTGTTTCTTGTAGGGCAGCAATATCAACATGTATTCTATTTAGTTCTTTATCTATGAGGGCTGTTGTTCTAATTTGCTCTTCTTTCAGCGCGTTTGCTTTAGCATGTCCAGCGGCCCTTACGTTTCATGTGCCAAGTTTACACATTGGTGATTTCTTCCTCATTTCACTTTGCCTACTCTGCCTGGGCACAGAATATGGAGATAGTGCCTTACCCAGTTGTACTATCCGCCTCTCGACTTCGTTTCCAGAATTCCCGAAGGAGGAACGAGGTCCATACGTTCGGAATTGAAAGAGGAAGCAGAGACTGCCAGGAAAACGGTTAACATCGTCTACGGCCTTAGTGTCAATCACTTCAGATTTCTACTCTGGGTTGTTGTCCAATAAAGTTTGATTCTATGTCGATTCGATTCTGTGAACCATGGAGGTATACAAACAATATTCTGTGAACCATAGAGGTAAAATAATATTCTGTGAACCCAGATGGTATACAAATAATATTCTGTGAACCCAGATGGTATACAAATAATATTCTGTGAACCCAGATGGTATACAAATAATATTCTGTGAACCCAGATGGTATAAAAATAATATTCTGTGAACCCAGATGGTATACAAATAATATTCTGTAAACCCAGATGGTATACAAACAATATTCTGTGAACCCAGATGGTATAAAAATAATATTCTGTGAACCCAGATGGTATACAAATAATATTCTGTGAACCCAGATGGTATAAAAATAATATTCTGTGAACCCAGATGGCATACAAACAATATTCTGTGAACCACAGAGGTAAACAAACAATATTCTGTGAACCATAGAGATAAACAAACAATATTCTGTGAACCATGGAGGTAAACAAACAATATTCTGTGAACCATGGAGGTAAACAAACAATATTCTGTGAATCCTGGGGATAAACAAACAATATTCTGTACACCATAGAGGTAAACAAACAATATTCTATGAACCATGGAGGTAAACAAACAATATTCTGTGAATCCTGGGGGTAAACAAACAATATTCTGTACACCATAGAGGTAAACAAACAATATTCTGTGGAGTTGTTCTCTTATTTATTATCAAATTAGATAAATCGATGGACATATCGACCATAAATGAACTAGGTTCAGAATACAACTCCGGAACATATCATTTATTTCATTCTTGTAGTCTGACGAACATATGTTACAGAAGAACTAGGAATTCATCAATAATTGTGTCACATTAAAAGATGACCTACTATCATCTAATTACGTATTATTTCTTTGTTAGGTTATCAAGAATGCACGCGAACATAATGACAAAAGTAGCAAAAATACAAAATTACGTGAAATTGACAATGTCCTTTTAACTAACTATGCACGTGAGTCAAGTTATCAGTGCTGAGATGTGCGTGTACATTAATTCATTACGCTGTTTGCATTCTAACTAAACAAAACAGTCATCATTTACATTTGTAACTCACGCAAGATAACGAAATATTTCTGGTAAATTAACTTGACAACTTAGAAGAAAATTATAAGACTGGTAAAACTTCAACAAACTTACTATTACCGATGAATAGTGTAACTGTATTACAAACAACGAACTTTTGACTCAAATTAAGCTAAAATACGGATCAGAAACTTGGACTACCAATGCATGGCAAAAGAAAAGGTTAATCAGTTTTCATGTCCGTTGCGTGAGCAAAGATAATGAACATCAAATGGCAGGACACAGTAAAACAAACTCTAATGTCTTAGAACGAGCCAAACTCCCATCCATCATGACAACACTTAGGAGGCATAGATTAAGGTGGCTGGGTCATGTCAGAAGAATGGCAAACTCACCAAACAAATATTGTACGATGAACTTGAGGGAAAGTGAACAAAGGGCAGACCAGTCGCCACAAGTTGTTCGGGTCAAAGTTGTTAATTTAAACCCCGATAGAAACAGCTGTTGACTCAAACGGGGCTCGAACCCGCGTTCTCCGGGTTGTTTGCAGGGAGAGTTATCGATTCTACCACCCACTCTCACAATAGGAGTTAAACTATAATAATCAGTGTAATAACAATAATAACAACAACAATAACAATAACAATAATAACAAAAATAATAACAATAATAACTATAACAATATTAACAATAACAATAATAATAATAACATTAATAACAATCATAATAACAATAATAATAATAACAATAATAATAACAATAATAATAACAATAATAATAACAAAAATAATAACAATAACAATAATAACAATAATAATAATAATAACAATAATAACAATAACAATAATAATAATAATAATAATAATAACAATAACAATAATAACAATAATAATAATAATAACAATAGCAATAATAATAATAATAATAATAACAATAATAACAATAATAATAATAATAATAATAACAATAATAACAATAACAATAATAATAATAACAATAATAACAATAATAATAATAATAACAATAATAACAATAATAATAATAATAACAATAACAATAACAATAACAATAATAACAATTATAATAATAATAATAACAATAACAATAACAATAATAACAATAATAATAATAATAATAATAATAATAACAATAACAAAAATAACAATAATAACAATAATAATAACAATAACAATAATAACAATAATAATAATAATAATAATAATAATAATAACAATAACAATAACAATAATAATAACAATAACAACAACAATAATAATAACAATAATAACAATAATAAAAACAATAATAATAACAATAACAATAATAATAACAATAATAACAATAATAATAACAATAATAATAATAACAATAATAACAATATTAATAACAATAATAACAATAACAATAATATAACAATAACAATAACAATAATAATAACAACAATAATAACAATAATAACAATAACAATAATAACAACAATAACAATAATAATAACAATAATAATAACAATAACAATAACAATAATAATAACAATAACATTAAATAATAATAACAATAATAATAACAATAACAATAATAATAACAATAACAATAACAATAATAATAACAATAATAACAATAATAATAACAATAACAATAACAATAATAATAACAATAATAATAACAATAATAACAATAATAATAACAATAATAACAATAATAATAACAATAATAATAATAATAACAATAATAAAAACAATAATAATAACAATAATAACAATAATAACAATAATAAAAATAACAATAATAATAACAATAATAATAATAATAACAATAACAGTAACAATAACAATAACAATAATAATAACAATAACAGTAATAACAATAATAACAATAATAATAACAATAACAACAATAATAATAACTATAATAACAACAATAACAATAATAAAAACAATAATAATAACAATAATAACAATAACAATAACAATAATAACAATAACTATAATAATAACAATAATAACAGTTATAATAATAATAACAATAATAATAACAATATTAACAATAATAATAACAATAATGACGATAATAGTACGGTTTTTATGTGTGAAGAACCCGGTCGTCATAGTTCAATTATTCTGTTTTAGAATGGCAGAGATTGGCCGAGACGTCCACGCATACAACAGCAGTTGTGGGATCATGAGATTGGCTTTGTTGCTTCTGCTGTAACTTCGTTGTCACGTGTTGTGTCTTCAAACATCGGCGAACTTCAAGCCGTTCTTTCAACAATGCGCACTCCATTTCTGTCTGTCAGTGAGATCGGTTGATGCTGCACCGCTGCACCGGTTCTTGGGCTTTAGAAGGTTAAAGTGTATTAGGAGAGTGGGAGTTAATAGGGTTAATCGGAGAATGACTGGCACGTTAAGTTAGTCAGCCGCACTGAAAGTTGGTCAGTTTGAAGGACATCTTGTGATGGTATGATTAGGTCGTCACGTGACCAACTAGAAGTACCAGGGCAAGTTCTTTCATTTCACACACAAAATACACATTCATTTCACTCGCCTTGAACACAAAACGAAAAGTGACAACTACTAGACCACGTTTGGAAAGAGAAAATAAATGAAACATGAAGTGCTGTGTTGGACCCGTCACTCAAATAATGGCACAATCTGTCATGAGACAAGAGTTGCCTGACAACGAGCGCTGATCAGCAAGCACCGAATCATTTTTTAGATGTGTCACAACAGATTGACTAACGAGGTGAGTATCCCGTTGTATTGATGCACAGACCTGTGACAGCCCGCTATATTTATTGGGTGTAAGAGATGACCTGGGACAGCCCGCTGTATTTAATGGGTGTAAGAGCTGACCTGGGACAGCCCGCTGTAATTAATGGGTGTAAAAGCTGACCTGAGACAGCCGGCTATGTTGACTGGGTGTAAGAGCTGACCTGGGACAGCCCGCTATGTTGACTGGGTGTAAGAGCTGACCGGTGACAGCCCGCCATGTTGACTGGGTGTAAGAGCTGACCTGAGACAGCCCGCCGTATTTAGTGGGTGTAAGAGCTGACCTGAGACAGCCCGCCATGTTGACTGGGTGTAAGAGCTGACCTGGGACAGCCCGCTGTATTTAGTGGGTGTAAGAGCTGACCTGAGACAGCCCGCTATGTTGACTGGGTGTAAGAGCTGACCTGGGACAGCCCGCTGTATTTAGTGGGTGTAAGAGCTGACCTGAGACAGCCCGCTATGTTGACTGGGTGTAAGAGCTGACCTGGGACAGCCGGCTATGTTGACTGCGTGTAAGAGCTGACCTGAGACAGCCCGCTATGTTGACTGGGTGATAGAGCGGACCTGAGACAGCCCGCTATGTTGACTGGGTGTAAGAGCTGACCTCGGACAGCCCGCTATGTTGACTGAGTGTAAGAGCTGACCTGAGACAGCCCGCTATGTTGACTTAATCTAAGCTCTGATATGGGACAGCTCGCAATATTGACTGGGTCTAAGCTCTGATATGGGACAGCCCGCAATATTGACTGGTCTAAGCTCTGATATGGGACAGCCCGCATTATTGACTGGATCTAAGCTCTGATATGAGACAGCCCGCAATATTGACTGGATATAAGCTCTGATATGGGACAGCCCGCAATATTGACTGGATCTAAGTTCTGATATGGGACAGCCAGCAATATTGACTGGATCTAAGCTCTGATATGGGACAGCCCGCAATATTGACTGGATCGAAGCTCTGGTATGGGACAGCCCACAATATTGCCTGGATCTAAGCTCTGACCTGGAACAACTCACATGTTTGACTATATGAAACAGCTGATCTGAGACAGCTCACAACACTGGCACATCTAAGCGTTGACCTGGGACAGCCCTCAACATTGCCTGTTCTAAGCTCTGACCTGTAATCGCCCACGACATTGACACGCTAAGCTCTGATCTAGTATATGATACGCAACCACATACATTATACAGCTCTTTCCTAACTAATATTTATTTCAATCTGCCGTCAAACTTACGTTTACTATACGTAATTTAAAGTTTATTTATTTATTATTTGGGGGCCTCGGTAGCCTGGTTGGGAAAACCACCCGAGTGGGAGCCCCGGTAGCCTAGTTGGGAAAACCACCCGACAGGGAGCCCCGGTAGCCTAGTTGGGAAAAACACCCGACAGGGAGCCCCGGTAGCCTAGTTGGGAAAAACACCCGACAGGGAGCCCCGGTAGCCTGGTTGGGAAAACACCCCACAGGGAGCCCCGGTAGCCTAGTTGGAAAACCACCCGACTGGGAGCTACGGTAGCCTAGTTGGGAAAAACACCCGACTGGGAGACCGGTAGCCTAGTTGGGAAAACCACCCGACAGGGAGCCCCGGTAGCCTAGTTGGGAAAACCACCCGACAGGGAGCCCTGTAGCCTAGTTGGGAAAACCACCCGACTGGGAGCCCCAGTAGCCTAGTTGGGAAAACCACCCGACAGGGAGCCCCAGTAGCCCAGTTGGGAAAAAACCACCCGACTGGGAGCCCCAGTAGCCTAGTTGGAAAAACCACCTACTGGGGGCTTCGGTAGCCTGGTTGGGAAATCCACCAGACTGGGGACCTTGGTAGCCTGGTTGGGAAAACCACCCGACTGGGGGCCTCGGTAGCCTAGTATGGAAAACCACCTACTGGGGGCTTCGGTAGCCTAGATTGGAAAACCACCCGACTGGGCTACCGACGTTCGGACAACCAGTGTTCGATTCCCGATGGAAGTAGTGTGAGTTGTACTCGTGATTGGAATAAAAATTCCTCCTCAGTCGACCCAGCCGCTGGCAGAAATGTGTACCAGGGTAATACTCTGGGAAGGTGAGGAATGCCGTCTCGTATCATGAGTTTCGATGCTTGAAGCAACACTATCCAGAGTCTCCGAACACTTCTGTATAAGCGGCCGACACGTATGTGTGGAAGCTCGCGTGCTAAGATGCCGATTCAAGTCTTGTACTTTACCTTTATCTTTAATTTACAGTTTGTACCCACCTGTACATGTCCTGTTTCATATTGCTCCCACATTAACCTCATCGTCCATACCTCTATTATCAACATATATCTTCCCATAACCCTGACATGAATAAGACTTCAAGAAATTTCGAACAACTATCTTCAACCTACGCAGCTTCCAAGCTACCTTGCCATTCTCAATTCGGTAATAAATGTTCCCTGACACCTTTCAATGACACCTGCAATGACTTCAACTTCATCAACTATGTTGATGTTCTCACAGGACTTGACATTCATAACTAACTGTACAATTTCATTCTGACTATTTACGCTAAGTTTAGTCTAAGGGAGATAAACAAGTAAACTAAGAGAAAAGCACATTTGTCCTCCCTTGAGGAGCTAACTTATCTTCTTTTGTGGTGCTCATTTATCTTCCCCTTGTGGGGCTCATTTATCTTCCCCTTGTGGTGCTCATTTATCTTCCCCTTGTGGGGCTCATTTATCTTTCCCTTGTGGGGCTCATTTATCTTCCCCTTGTGGTGCTCATTTATCTTCCCCTTGTGGGGCTCATTTATCTTCCCCTTGTGGGGCTCATTTATCTTCCCCTTGCGGTGCTCATTTATCTTCCCATTGTGGGGCTTACTTATCTTCCCATTGTGGGGCTTACTTATCTTCCCTTGTGGGGCTTACTTATCTTCCATTGTGGGGTTTACTTATCTTCCCATTGTGGGGCTTACTTATCTTCCCATTGTGGGGCTTACTTATCTTCCCATTGTGGGGCTCATTTATCTTCCTTTGTGGTGCTCATTTATTTTCCCTTGCGGTACTCATTTATCTTCCCCTCGTGGGGCTCATTTATCTTCCCCTTGTGGGGCTCATTTATCTTCCCCTTGTGGGGCTCATTTATCTTCATTTGTGGCGCTCATTTATTCTCCCCTTGCGATACTCATTTATCTCCCCTGTGTGATATTCATTTATCTTCCCTGTATGATATTCATTTATCTTCCCGTGTGGTGCTCATTTATCTTCCCGTGTAGAGCTCGTTTATCTTCCTGTATGATATTCATTTATCTTCCCGTGTGGTACTCATTTATCTTCCTGTGTGGTGCTCATTTATCTTCCAGTGTCGTGCTCATTTGCCTTCTCTTGTGGATATCATTTATCTTCCCTTGCAATGCTAATTTATCTTCATATTTGGTACTAATTTATCTTCACTAGTGGAGCATGTTTATCTTTCCGTGTGCAGCATATTTATCTTCCCTTTTGGAGCTTATTTATCTTCCACTTGTGGAGCTTAATTATCTTCCCCTTGTGGTGCTCATTTATCTTCCCTTGTAGAGCTTATTTATCTTCTTGTGTGTTGCTCATTAATCTTCATATGTGGAGTTCATTTATCTTCCTTTATGGCGCTCATTTATCTTCCTTTGTGGTGTTAAATTATCTTCCCTTATGGCGCTCATTTATTTTTCTTTGTGGTGTTAATTTATCTGCCCTTATGGCGCTCATTTATCTTCCTTTGTGGTGTTAATTTATCTTCCCTTATGGCGCTCATTTATCTCCCATTGTGGTGTTAATTTATCTTCCCTATGGCGCTCATTTATCTTCCTTTGTGGTATTAATTTATCTTCCCTTATGGCACTCATTTATCTCCCATTGTGGTGTTAATTTATCTTCCCTCATGGCGCTCATTTATCTCCCATTGTGGTGTTAATTTATCTTCCCTTATGGCGCTCATTTATCTCCCATTGTGGTGTTAATTTATCTTCCCTTATGGCGCTCATTTATCTTCCGTTGTGGTATTAATTTATCTTTCCTTATGGCACTCATTTATCTTCCTTTGTGGTATTAATTTATCTTCTCTTATGGCGCTCATTTATCTTCCTTTGTGGTATTAATTTATCTTCCCTTATGGCGCTCATTTATCTTCCTTTGTGGTATTAATTTATCTTCCCTTATGGCGCTCATTTATCTTCCTTTGTGGTATTAATTTATCTTCCCTTATGGCGCTCATTTATCTTCCTTTCCAGTGTGGTACTCATACCCTTTCTTTGCCATAACCTTATTTTGTTACTTTCAAACTTTGTTAAACTGGTTTTGCCATAATTTTATTTGGTTACTTTGTGCTTGTCTTATCTGGTTTTGCCATAATTTTATTTGGTTACTTTGTGCTTGTCTTATCTGGTTTTGCCATAATTTTATTTGGTTACTTTGTGCTTGTCTTATCTGGTTTTGCCATAATTTTATTTGGTTACTTTGTGCTTGTCTTATCTGGTTTTGCCATAATTTTATTTGGTTACTTTGTGCTTGTCTTATCTGGTTTTTCCATATCCTTGTTTGGTTAATTTGTACTTGTCTTATCTGGTTTTGCCAAATCCTTATTTGGTTACATGTACTTGTCTTATCTGGTTTTTCCATATCCTTGTTTGGTTAATTTGTACTTGTCTTATCTGGTTTTGCCATATCCTTGTTTGGTTAGTTTGTACTTGTCATATCTGGTTTTGCCATATCCTTGTTTGGTTAATTTGTACTTGTCTTATCTGGTTTTGCCATATCCTTGTTTGGTTAGTTTGTACTTGTCTTATCTGGTTTTGCCATATCCTTGTTTGGTTAATTTGTACTTGTCATATCTGGTTTTGCCATATCCTTGTTTGGTTAATTTGTACTTGTCATATCTGGTTTTGCCATATCCTTGTTTGGTTAATTTGTACTTGTCATATCTGGTTTTGCCATATCCTTGTTTGATTAATTTGTACTTGTCATATCTGGTTTTGCCATATCCTTGTTTGGTTAATTTGTACTTGTCATATCTGGTTTTGCCATATCCTTGTTTGGCTAATTTGCACTTCTCTGGTCTGGTTCTGTTGTATCCTTGTTTGGTTAGTTTGTATTTGTCTTATCTGGTTTTGCCATATCCTTCTTTTTGTTAGTTTGTATTTGTCTTATCTGGTTTTGCCATATCCTTCTTTTTGTTAGTTTGTATTTGTCTTATCTGGTTTTGCCATATCCTTCTTTTTGTTAGTTTGTATTTGTCTTATCTGGTTTTGCCATATCCTTGTCAGATTACTTTGTACTTGTCTTATCTGGTTTTGTCCTATCCTTGCTTGGTTACTTGGCACTTGTCTTATCTGGTTTTGCGCTATCCTTGCTTGGTTACTTGGCACTTGTCTTATCTGGTTTTGCGCTATCCTTGCTTGGTTACGTGGCACTTGTCTTATCTGGTTTTGCCATATCCTTGTTTGATTACTTTGTACTTGTCTTATCTAGTTTAGCCATAACCCTGTTTGGTTACTTTGTACTTGTGTTATCTGGTTTAGCCATATCCCTGTCTGGTTACTTTGTACTTGTGGTATCTGGTTTAGCCATATCCCTGTCTGGTTACTTTGTACTTGTATTATCTGGTTTTGCCATATCCCTGTCTGGTTACTTTGTACCTGTGTTATCTGTTTTTGCCATATCCCTGTCTGGTTACTTTGTACTTGTGTTATCTGGTTTTGCCATATCTTTATCTTGTTCGTTTCTTTGTAAATGTCTAAACATTATTTACATTATAATTTCAGCTAAAGAATTAGTTACAAGCTAGTTGTTGTACTGACCACTGTTTTGCGCTGTGCTGCAGTTTTTGTAACTAATATTTGAGGGACATTTTTCCAGCTATATGTCAGACAGTAGAATGAGGACATTGTCGCATCAATATAGCAGACAGTAAAATGAGGACATTGTCGCACCAATATAGCAGACAGTAAAATGAGGACATTGTCGCACCAATATAGCAGACAGTAAAATGAGGACATTGTCGCATCAATATAGCAGACAGGAAAATGGGGACATTGCCGCATCAATATGTCAAGCAGTAAAATGGGGACATTGTCACGCCCGTTAGCAGTTGATTCCATTCTTATTTCTTCAATGCTTTTCTTGTTATTGTGAACCCTGTTGTGTGGTCCTGGATGCGTTGTGTCGCTACTTTACGACATAGACGCGATATCGACGCCTTTCGGCCCGTTCTTCCGTCTTCAGCGTGGATGATTTGATTTACTGACCAACATTTGTCCGACACAGCGACTAATTTGGCCTGCTCTTTTAGACTCAAATCTGTTCAAGGTTTCCGTTGTCCGTTTGTGATGTTCTTGTGTTTATTATTTTTTTTTTTAAAGAAGGCCGCATTCTTGACCCGCAACTCTCTTTACCCACAACACTCTTTACCTACAACTCTCTTTACCCACAACACTCTTTACCTGCAACTCTCTTTACCCGCAACTCTCTTTACCTACAACTCTCTTTACCTACAACACTCTTTACCTACAACTCTCTTTACCCGCAACTCTCTTTACCTACAACTCTCTTTACCCGCAACTCTCTTTACCCGCAACTCTCTTTACCTACAACTCTCTTTACCCGCAACTCTCTTTACCCGCAACTCTCTTTACCTACAACTCTCTTTACCTGCAACTCTCTTTACCTACAATTCTCTTTACCCACAACACTCTTTACCTGCAACTCTCTTTATCTACAAATCTCTTTACCCGCAACTGTCTTTACCTACAACTCTCTTTACCCACAACTCTCTTTACCTGCAACTCTCTTTACCTACAACTCTCTTTACCCACTACTCTCTTTACCTACAACTCTCTTTACCTACAACTCTCTTTACCTGCAACTCTCTTTACCTACAACTCTCTTTACCCACTACTCTCTTTACCCGCAACTCTCTTTATCTACAACTCTCTTTACCTACAACTCTCTTTACCCGCAACTCTCTTTACCCACAACTCTCTTTACCTACAACTCTCTTTACCTACAACTCTCTTTACCCACTACTCTCTTTACCTACAACTCTCTTCACCTGCAACTCTCTTTACCTATAACTCTCTTTACCAGCATCTCTCTTTACCTGCATCTCTCTTTACCTACTACTCTCTTTACCTACAACTCTCTTTACCTACAACACTCTTTACCTGCAACTCTCTGTACCCGCAACTCTCTTTACCTACAACTCTCTTTACCTACAACTCTCTTTACCCGCAACTCTCTTACCCGCAACTCTCTTTACCTACAACTCTCTTACCCGCAACTCTCTTTACTCGCAACTCTCTTTACCTACAACTCTTTACCCGCAACTCTCTTTACCCGCAACTCCCTTTGCCCCCAACTCTCTTTACCTACAACTCTCTTTACCCGCAACTCTCTTTACACGCAACTCTCTTTACCTACAACTCTTTTTACCCGCAACTCTCTTTACCCGCAACTCTCTTTACCCACAACTCTCTTTACCCGCAATTCTCTTTACCTACAACTCTCTTTACCTGCAACTCTCTTTACCTACAATTCTCTTTACCCACAACACTCTTTACCCGCAACTCTCTTTATCTACAACTCTCTTTACCCACAACTCTCTTTACCTACAACTCTCTTTACCCACAACTCTCTTTACCTGCAACTCTCTTTACCTACAACTCTCTTTACCCACTACTCTCTTTACCTACAACTCTCTTCACCTGCAACTCTCTTTACCTACAACTCTCTTTACCTGCATCTCTCTTTACCTACTACTCTCTTTACCTACAACTCTCTTTACCTACAACTCTCTTTACCTACAATTCTCTTTACCTACAACACTCTTTAACTTCTACTCTCTTTACCAGCAACTCTCTTTACCTACAACTCTCTTTACCTGCAAATATATTTACCTACACAACTCTCTTTACCTACAGCTTTCTTTACCTGCAAAACTCTTTACCTGCAACACTCTTTACCTACAACTCTCTTTACATACAACTCTCTTTACCTGGCACTCTCTTTACCTGAAACACTTTGTATCAACAAAACTCTCTACCTACAACTCTCTTTACCTACACATCTCTTTACCTACAACTCTCTTTACCTACAGCTCTCATTACCTACAGCCCTCTATTACTGCAATTCTCTTTACATACAACTTTCTTTACCTGCAACACTCTTTACTTACAACTTTTTTACCTACAGCTCTCTTTAACTGCAAATCTCTTTACCTACAACTCTCTTAATTTGCATCTCAATTTACCTACAACTCTCTTTACCTACAGCTCTCATTACCTACAGCTCTCATTACCTACGACTCTCTTTACCTACAACTCTCTTTACCTACGGCTCGCTTTACCTACAACTCTCTTTACCTACAGCTCGCTTTACCTACACCTCTCTTTAAATACAACTCTCTTTACCTACTACTCTCTTTACCTACAACTCTTTTTACCTACTACACTCTTTACCTACAACTCTCTTTATCTCCAACTCTCTTTACCTACAAATTTATTTATCTGCAGCTCACTTTACGTGCAGTTCTCTTTACTTACAACTCTCTTTAGCCGCAACTCTCGTTACCTACAACTGTCTTTACCTACAACTGTCTTTACCTACAACTCTCTTTATCTACAACTATATTTACCGACACTCTCTTTACCTACAGCTCTCTTTACCTGCCACTCTCTTTACCTGAAACTCTCTTTACCTGCAACTCTCTTTACATATTACTCTCTTTACCTACAACTCTCTTTACCTGCTACTCTCTTTACCTACTACTCTCTTTACCTGCAACTCTCTTTACCTACAACTCTCTTTACCTGCAACTCTCTTTACCTACAACTCTCTTTACCTACTACTCTCTTTACCTATAACTCTCTTTACCTACAATACTCTTTACTTGCAAATCTCTTTATCTGCAACTCTCTTTACCTGCAACTCTCTTTACCTACTACTCTCTTTACCTGCAACTCTTTTTACCTACAGCTCTCTTTACCTGCAACTCTCCATACTTACAACTCTCTTTACCTACAACCCTCTTTACCTACTACTCTCTTTACCTACAACTCTCAAAACCTACAACACTCTTTACTTCAAACTCTCTTTAACTGCAACTTCTTTACCTGCAACTCTCTTTAACTGCAAATCTCTTTACCTACATCTCTCTTTTACTGCAACTCTCTTTACCTACAACTCTCTTTACCTACAACTCTCTTTACCTACAACTCTCTTTACCTGCAACTCTCTTTACCTACAACTCTTTTTACCTACTATTCTCTTTAGCTACAACACTCTTTACCTACGACTCTCTTTACCCGAAACTCTCTTTACCTGCACCCCTCTTTACCTACGACTCTCTTTACCTGCACCTCTCTTTACCTACTACTCTCTTTACCTACAGCTCTACACCTGTTAAATGTGTCAGGGAACACAAAACGTGTCACAACGATAATCGCTGCGCTCTAATTCCTTGATATACCGACAGGAGACTGTACCTGGTTCAATTGCTTGGTCAAGGCCGCAGGTTTAACGGTGGGTCGTCGTCCCAGATATCTCTGAGCCAGCCAGATGAGGGATGGGGGGAACTAATAATTGCTTTGACATTTTCGGCATTGCAGGCAGGGGCGGTTCCTGGTAAAATGAGGAGAGCCGTAGAAAGTTCGCGACGTCAAAAGTACTAGGACAACCACCCCAATGGGCAGGCACAGAGAGTCAGTGACGACATGTTGGTATGGTTTAAATATGTACCATGTAATTAGATATCTGTACATATCCTTATATATATGTATATATATATATATATATATATATATATATATATATATATATATATATATTTTGTTGTTGTTTCAGCTGAAGGCCTACTTGGCCGAAACGTCGACTTGTGTTTTGTTAATTACCACGTAAAACTTTTACCATACCACTTTTTTCATTCCATTTTTTTTTAATTGACACGTTTTAAGTTCTCTCTACTTGCTGGGGAAAAACACGGTGTCAGCTATCTTAAAATGGCGGCAATCGACGATGGAAATGTTGAATTATATCATTTCAAATTAGTGTTTTGGTTTTATCCAGATCAGATTGTTTCCAGCAATATTTACTTTGAAATCTGAGTGGCTAGTGCAATCATTACTGCTCAGAAATGCCTCGGTTCTATTTGTGGTTGTTGCGAATTATTATTTTTACCATCAAAACTTCGAGGCTCTTCCAGTCTCTAAAAATGGGTACAATAAATTTATGTGAAGTAAGGGCGGCCTGGTTTTGTACCGACCACATCATCAAAAAAAATGTGTAGTTCATCATAGAAGATAAATGTGTTACTTGACAATGTATCACATGTGGCTAGTAAGGGACGAATGGCGCAGATAGCGTAGTGTGGGGTAAACTAAGCTATAACACAACTACGCCACAGTGGCGTTAGTGTTGATCGTCAGTTTGTCCTCATTGCGCATTGTCCTACTGTCCATAAAAGCTCAGATCTCCTTTAGCAGTGTTTTGAATATTTTGTCTCTTGACCTGACTAAATCTATGAAGATCCGAGTATCGCACGAGGGCTACAAATTCACGAACAGTATCGAAATCTGTGTCGTCCCGCCATTCATTTCAAGTGTAGGGCCAGGTTAGGGGTATACGATCGCCCATCATTATGACGTAGTACACACTAAAATGGATGTGCCCACAACGGCCGGTTCACTCCAAAGAATTCAGCCAAGACTCACGAAACACCGTAGCATTTTCACAGAATCCCTAAATAGACATTCGGTTGACCTGGCAGAACAATCCATAATAAGGAGCTGTAAGTAATTGGCGCCGAACAAGTCCAACGACGGTTGTAGAACAGCTCGCAAAGTCAAGACGTAAACTGCAGATCGACTCCACGACGGGGGAAAGTCGCATTCACAACATTTGATTTGCAAAAAAAAAAAAAAAAAAAAAAAAAAAAAAACCGCTACCAGACGCACAGACTCAATAGAACCAGCGACAATCCGTTAAGTGAAACATTCGGTTGACTGACGCAGCGAACTGTACATTGTAGAGCCGATATCAATCAGTCTCCACACGTTAATCCTGCAGGGGTCGATAGAACAAACATCTTGGAACAGGAAGATTTCAACATCTTGGAACAGGAAGATTTCAACATCTTGGAACAGGAAGAAGAGTAAACTGAAAGCTGAGGTATCACAAGTGAAACTTTCTCCTTCCTGGGAGAACCCATCGGTCATAGGTCACAGTCTCGTCCTATTTTTAGTGTACACACGTGAGTACTTTTAGTTGATCGTGTCCCTGGGTTGTGACATTCTAGACTGCACATTGATCCCTACCACGAGTTGAACATGGCGACTGCTATTACCCAAATCCAACCTGTTTAAGTGTAGACCATTTAGGGGTTGCTGTGGTTCACCGTGTCACTAGACTGTGACGTTCTAGACTGGACAATTATCACTCACGAATTTGGGTTTAACCCAGTAACAGCTACTGCCCAAACCCAACCTGCATAAGTCAAAACAACTCAGGAGTTGTAGAGTAATAATATTCAATATGGGGACTGCTTGGTCTTGAAGCAAGGCGCCGGCCTCGAGACAGAGAGGTTGTGGGTTCAAATCCCGGCTACACCGGTTGAGATTTTTATTTATGATTTTCTCTTTGCGGCAACCACTCCTGGTCTCAGCAGCGGGGCCCGGCTTAAAACGTCAATTACTCACGGACGGAAAAAATAAGAGTACCTTCGAAATCGGAGTTATCTGCCTGTGCGGCGAGGGACGCCTGTGCACACGACAGGCAGGAAAAAATGGATTAACGCGCAAAATTCAGTTCCTAGTTTCTAGGGACTTCGTCAGAGGTAAAAGCTGGCGAACGAAAAAAATAAAAAAATAATTAGGACTAAGAGGACAGAAACAAAGAATGAGCTGTAAGTTGATAGATAGAAAGAAGAGATGAGACGATAAAGAGAAGATCTCGTCAGCAACGAAATAGTTCATGTCCCTGAATAATGTTGACAGGTTCAGTTGAGAGTTCACTCGGAGGTGAAGGTCACTGGCAAAATAAGACGACTGTGAGATATTTACATATTAAATTTTGGGAGGTCACTGACATTTAGGGTCACTTGACAAACACGTAATATCAAGAATAACAATAAAGAAATACAGAGAAGATTCTAGTCGAATCACTGGGGGATGACCATGTCGCCCAGAAAAAAAGACAACTTTCGACAATTTTCTGGAAGTCACACGCACACCAAAAGCTCACAAATACCACATTTCAATGGTTCACTGGAACATGGGACATCGTCTAAAAGTATCGTGAGTTTCGATGTTTGAAGCGACACTGTCCATAAGTCTCCGAACAATTCTGGATAGGCGACTGTGCATAGATGGGTAAAAACTCGCGTGCTTTGGCATCGATTCAAGTCTCGTACTTTACCTTAATCTTTACCTTCAAGTATTGGAGCACAGAGAGAGAGAGAGAGAGAGATGGGGGAAGAGAGAGTGGAGGTGATTTTGAAGGCTTTTAGAGAGGAATGATTGTTGTTCTGACTAGGCAACCTACAAGTGTTGAAATAATGATCTAATGTCGTAATTCTACAGAGTTGACACATCAAGAGACAATCAGTGAGATTTAAGTTTCGTAAGGCAGTGTCTAATTATTCAAGAAGAGAATTAGAGCTAGGAATGATAGAGAAACTCTAGTAAGTAGTGTTGCAGAATGAATCTAGATAAGAGAAATAGATATGTGAATTGTGTGTGGCGATCAGTCTATAAGTTGTACAGAGATAGTAGTAGGAATGTAGATAAAATAACACTGTGAATATCTATTAGGGATGTGACATTTCTAACGGCGGTAGCCTAGCACACGCTCCACCACGGCAAGATAAAGTACGAGCTATTCATTCTATAAATGGAGAGGATCAGGTACAATATCTAATAATAAGAGAAAGTTTAACACAATTAATATCACAGACAATCAATAATTGTTTATGATAATCATAATGCCAAGTGATTTGGCAAATAAACATACATTAAACTATCAAACTGCTATGCTACTGTTGTCACGTGATAAATATGTCATGTGACATGATGCTCTCCTCTCAGTTACCTCAAGATTTCTTTATTTACGACAACAGCGGGTGTCCACTTGTTAGTACGGTCGCTATCTGCTCAAAGGCTCCTAGTTCCATTCCTTGATGTAACGATTTTTTAACGGACCTACTCGACATCCGGGTGTTTACTAAACCTCAGAAAATTAATAGTACCAGAGTAGGACGGCATAGCGTGGTACTGACCATATTACATAAAATCGGCAGTTGGTCATTTTATTAAAATTATTAGTACTAGAGTAGGGCGGAGTAGACAATGTCAGATGGATGCAAGACGAGCCAAGGATATTATAATCTTGATGGCAGACCTAAATGCTAAAGTAGGATCAGACAACAGAGGCTTCGAAGAGATTATGGGAAAACATGGACTTGGAGATATAAACGAGAATGGAGAGATATTTGTGAATTTCTGCGCACTTAATCAAGTTAGCCTGGGAGGAACAATATTCCAACATAAAAGAATACACAAAGCTACATGGGTGTCACCAGATCATAGAACGGAAAATCAAATTGATCACATATGTATTAATAATAAGTTTAAGTCTTCCTTACAGGATGTAAAAGTATATAGAGGGGCAGATGTAGCTTCTGATCATCATCTTCTGTTAGCCAAACTTAAATTTAAACTAAAAAGGTATAATACAACAAATAAGGGTAGAAAGTATTTCAATGTAGGGTTTCTTAAAGAATAAGGAATTAAAGATAAATTCGCAGTCACAATATCAAACAAATACCAAGTCATCCAACAACTTGAAAATACAATAAATATAGAAGATCATTGGAAACAGGTAAAAAATATATGGAAAGAGACATGCGAAGAAACACTAGGGAAAAGAGAACGCCAGAATAAGGCATGGATGACAGCAGAGACCCTGGATAAAATTAAAGAAAGAAAGAACAAGAAAGCAGACATAAATAAAAGCAAAACAATAA
This sequence comes from Megaustenia siamemsis, assembly GCA_032433765.1. NCBI lineage: Eukaryota > Metazoa > Mollusca > Gastropoda > Stylommatophora > Ariophantidae > Megaustenia > Megaustenia siamemsis. The sequence goes on from JAVIAB010000124.1 coordinate 111,721,615, forward strand.
GTAATAAAGCTAAGACACAGGAAGCTTACACAGAGGTGAACAAAGAAGTGAGAAGATGCATTAAAAGGGATAAGATGAAATATATAGATGAACTAGCTAAAGAGACAGAAGAAGCAGAAAATAAAGGGAATATGAAAGAACTGTACAACAGCACAAAGAAATTAGGTGGAAAATACAAACAGATCAATGCCTTTATTAAAGATAAGAAAGGAAATCTGCTTAGTAATATAAGAGAACAAATGGAGAGATGGAAAGAGCACTTTGAAGAACTTTTGAATAGACCCGGCTCAAATAATTCTCCAGATATACAACCAGCAGAAGATGAGTTACACGTTAACTGTGGAAAACCAAGCAAAGAAGAAATAATGAAAGCCATCAAACTATTAAAAATGGTAAAGCCACAGGACCAGATGAAATTCCTTCGGAAGCCATCAAAGCAGATATTAACACCTCTACCAAGATGTTACAGGATCTATTGGATAAAATTTGGGAGAGGGGAGAAATACCTAAAGACTGGAAAGAAGGTTATATGATCAAACTACCAAAGAAAGGAAGTTTACAGGAGTGCACAAATTATAGGGGAATTATGCTACTATCAGTGCCAGGAAAAATATTAAGCAGAATCATTCTGGACAGACTAAAGGAGGCCATAGAGAAACATTTGAGAGATGAACAAGCAGGATTTAGGAAGAACAGATCATGTGCTGATAAAATAACTACTCTACGTATAATAGTTGAACAAAGTTTAGAACTAAAATCCCCACTTTATATTGAATTCATAGATTACGAAAAGGCATTTGATAGTTTAGACAGAAGAATGCTTTGGAAGTTGCTGAGTCATTACGGAATCCCCATAAAGTTTATTAACCTGATAAAAACAATGTATGAAGGAACAAAATGTAGTGTGGTGCATGAAGGACAGCTTACAGAAGCATTTGAAATAAGAACAGGAGTAAGGCAAGGATGCCTCCTGTCTCCATTTCTCTTTCTACTGGCCATAGATTGGATTATGAAAATAACTCAAAACAACAGAAATGGGATCCAGTGGTCACTGACCAAACAACTTGATGATTTAGACTTTGCTGATGACATAGATCCAAAGAAGTTAGGTTAAATACAAAAATAAAAATATTCAATTCAAATGTTAAGTCGGTCCTATTATATGGCAGTGAAACATTGAGAACAACAAAATTGACAATCACGAAGATACAGACTTTCATTAATGGATGCTTACGCAGAATAAAAGGATGGAAATGGCAGGACAAAATCACTAACATAGAATTATGGAAATGTACCAGTCAAATACCAGTGGATAAAGCGATACAGCGAAGACGATGGCGATGGATAGGGCACACACTACGGAAGCCAACTGAGAGTATTACGCAACAGGCCCTTTTTTGGAATCCACAGGGGAAAAGACAAAGAGGAAGACCAAGGAATTCTTGGAGAAGACAGATAGAAGCAGAGATGAAGATGATGGGGAAGTAATGGAATGATCTAAAAAGAATGGCAATAAAACAGAATGACTTGGAAAATGTTTCATGGAGACCTATGCTCCACTGGGAGCTAAAAAGGTAGGAGAAGAAGAGTAGGGCGGCCTAGCGTGGTACCGACCATATAACACAAAATGTGTAGTTAGTTATTTTATTATTTATCCACTATGACCTTGTGAGATGTGTTGGGAAGCCTGATTTACTTGACATAAGGGACATGTGTATGTTGTACATGTGAGACAGCACAAGCTCAGACATCTGCAAAATCATCTTATGTTTCTCTTATTTTGTAAACTAAGGGTTACAATAATATGACACTTCATACACAGTTTATGGTTATGTGAACTAAGGGTTAACGTTATATGACACTTCATACACAGTTTATGGTTATGTAAACTAAGGGTTAACTTTGTATGAAACTTCATACACAGTCTATGGTTATGTAAACTAAGGGCTAACGCTATATGACACTTCATACACAGTTTATGGTTATGTAAACTAAGGGTTAACGTTGTATGACACATCATACACAGTTTATGGTTATGTGAACTAGGGTTAACGTTGTATGACACTTCATACACAGTTTATGGTTATGTAAACTAAGGGTTAACGCTATATGACACTTCATACACAGTCTATGGTTATGTAAACTAAGGGTTAACGCTATATGACACTTCATACACAGTTTATGGTTATGTAAACTAAGGGTTAACGCTATATGACACTTCATACACAGTCTATGGTTATGTAAACTAAGGGTTAACGTTGTATGACACTTCATACACTGTTTATGGTTATGTAAACTAAGGGTTAACGTTGTATGACACATCATACACAGTTTATGGTTATGTGAACTAAGGATTACAATAATATGACACATCATACACAGTTTATGGTTATGTAAACTAAGGGTTACAATAATATGACACATCATACACAGTTTATGGTTATGTAAACTAAGGGTTACAATAATATGACACTTCATACACAGTCTATGGTTATGTAAACTAAGGGTTACAATAATATGACACATCATACGCAGTTTATGGTTATGTGAACTAAGGGTTAACGTTATATGACACATCATACACAGTTTATGGTTATGTGAACTAAGGGTTAACGTTATATGACACTTCAGACACATTTAATGGTTTTGTGAACTAAGGGTTAACGTTATATGACACTTCAGACACATTTAATGGTTTTGTGAACTAAGGGTTAACGTTATATGACACTTCAGACACATTTAATGGTTTTGTGAACTAAGGGTTAAAATAATATGAGACATTGTCATCGACTCCACCTATTCGTGCTGTAAGTGAATCACACAGAACAATCTCAGCCTATCTTTGCCCACCTTGACCTTACCTCATGTAGTGGTGATCATATCACAGTCAGCTATCACTTCAGCTCCAGTGACACATCAGGTAGGTTGTGCTGCCAACCACACGCGACTTGCACCCGTTAGGAGGTTGCACACCGTCACATGAGAAGACCTCTTTGTCAACTGTGAGTACTGCTTTAGTTTGTATTTTCGTGACTTGAAAACAAAGTCGATGTTGTTTTGAAAGATCACTTTTCGTGTCATGTCAATTCTACTTTGTACCGACGAGATCAATATTTCCACTCCAGTAATTATTTCTCGGATATCAAAAGCAAGAGGAGTATTCGTTGTACTGGGAAACATATGGAAGTCCAAAGAAATTAGGTTAAATACAAAAATTAAAATGTTCAACTCCAATGTTAAGTCAGTATTATTATATGGCTGTGAAACACGGAGAACAGCAAAAATGACAATCATGACGATACAGACCTTCATTAATGGATGCTTATGCAAAATAAAAGGATGGAAATGGCAGGACAAAATCACTAACATAGAATTATGGAAATGTACCAGTCAAATACCAGTGGATAAAGAGATACAGCGAAGATGATGGCGCTGGACAAGACACACCCTGCGGAAGACAACTGAGAGTATTACACAGCAGGCCCCTTTTTGGAATCCCCAGGGAAAAGGACTAACAGGAAGACTAATATATTCTTGGAGAAGACAGATGGAAGCAAAGATGAAGATGATGTAGAAGACATGGAATGATCTTAAAAGAATGGCAAGAAACAGAACGACTTGGAAAGTGTTTGTCGAAGACATATGCTCCACTGGGAGCTGAAAAGGTAGAAGAAGAGGAAGAATTATTTCTGTTTATTTATTTTAATTTTAAATTTACTTTTGTTGTTCTCTTTCTCATTTGCTAGTGAAACTATTGTTGTTTTTGATGTAAAAGTATGTTACTTTCTCTGTTCTGACCCCGAAAGGTCATTTCTTCCAGCGTAAATGTTTATTCATCATCATGTCCCATACCGGTTGGCATAGGCGATCATGTCCCTCCACAATCTTCTATCTACCGTACATCGTATCATTTCTGTTGTTGACTGTTTTCCATGCCATGACACCAAGCTTTCCAGTACTTTCTCTCTTTGTCGTCCGCGATCTCTCTTTCCCAGTATTTTGCCAGTTGTAACCAAGTATTTTAACTTTCCTCTTCTCATGATGTGCCCGAAAAATGTTAATTGTTTCTTTCTGATGTTTTGGAGCTTCATTTTTGTGTTGGCCTCTTTGAGAATGACCTCGTTGATACTTCTCGCTGATACAGCGTTGTGATGTTCTTTGTTATCTTTTTATCTCGTATAGTGGCTAGTACTTCAATGATCACAACACACAATATGATATATAATAGACTTGCACATAAAGTCTCTCTTCAATGTTCAACTATTAATGTTTATTGGTATGGAACATTGTTCATCAACATCTTCATTTTCTTACAAACTTGTGAGTCTACTTACGACATGTAGAATATATGTAACACAATGGAACACAATTCTTGGACACTTGTAAAACAACTTCTACTGATAACTTCTCTAGTGTCTTAATAATCTATCACTGACTTATGACTGTAACTTGTATGTTTCTAACTGTTCTTGCTAACTCCATAAAAACTTATTACTACACTTCTAACTTAACTTTCTAACTGTTCTGACTCTAACTGTTAACTGGCTAACTGCCTTTAGCAGTTCGGCCGAAGCCGTTTTAACTGACTCAGTCTACATTCTACTTCTTCTAATTCTCTGGCTTGACTTAACTGTCCTAACTCCTTCGACTTTAAATACTCCTCAACTCTCTTCTACCTGCGAGATGGTGACCAATAAGATCATCGCAAATTGACCACTCGCAACATGATCTGGTCACTCAATGTTTACGTGTCCAGTGTCCACCATCTGTGACTCACCTGAACTTTCCCAAATTTGGACAAAGCATCCTGTTTCCCCGAAATCTCTACGCCCTATTTGGGATAATATTACTTCATGACACTGACCTCTCCTGGTAGCTAATTACCTGGCAGAGTAACACCATGAGTTTAGTGCATGGTATCATGTGATGGTCATTTACAATAACAACTAACTTGCATGGACAATCGTGGAGATTTGACAATACGTCACGAGGTCGATGCGTGATGGTCACTTACAATAACAACTGGGCGAGTGGCGATTCATGGAAATTCCCCTTCAACTATTATCTCAAGGCCAAGTCATGACCCTCTCTACTTCGGTGGGTGTCCACTACCCACTCTCTACAACTTGTTATCCTAATGTGTATTCTGGAAAATCTATACTTAAATTCTGCTGGTCGCCACTATATGATACTGCTATCTGTCTCTTGAGAAGCTGTAACAAGCTCTCACTAGCTTAACTGTTACATTATCTCCCTTCACAATCTTGAGGTTTAATTACACCGTAATTAAATCTTATCCATCAAAAAAAAAAATTGTAACAGTAGTATGTATGTAACATCATTAAGATATGACTATTAATCATAATAGTAAATCAAAAATTCTAAGTTACCTAAAAAAAATTTCAGTACAATCTTCCTCTAAATAATTGTCACCATACAACATTCATTCTTTAATAATACATTAGCATCAACACAATCTAGGAGACAATAAGGTACTAGTAATAAAAATTATTTGTAACAAAAAATGTAACATTTCCAAGGGACTTAATTTTTCCAAAATATGTCCAGTTGTGTCCCCTGATAATAAAAAAAAATTCAAGTCTTCTTGAGCATTCAAACTACTTCTGATGACTGATTGCCAGCTTCTTGAGGAGAGCTACATTACAGGCATCAGCAGAACCTCTGTCGACTGGCATCTGTGATCCCAGTATCAGAATCTAAGAATAAACTCATACAAATAAACCATTTACAACATTTATTATCATGCATCATTATTGCGAGTCTTTATGCTTTAGAACATATCCGCTCAATTGACATAGAACATATACTGACAAAACTTAGACAACGCACATATCTCCGGAGACCACAATCACAACACGATCACCAACCACACTTAGCTTGAGCAATAATATATCAATATACCTACTTATTTAAGCCTTATCTTTATTTACAACATACCTTCTTTGAGCCTCATTTTAAAACTCAACTTCTTCATGATACTCTCTTTTAGTATCTCCTCTCTACTCTCAATATCAGAATTATCTGGATACAGTCCACTTGACAGCATCTGCTAGTCATTAATTTGACTCAGAATAATCTGCGATTAATCCATTAATCTCTTGTATTCACACAGGACTACTATTTAGTCTCAATAAATTCTGTAACTCTCTCTCAAGTTCCATCTTTTTCTATTCCTCATAATGCTCTATTTCTGTGTATGTATCTTCATATCTGTACAAACTTTGTCATTCGACAACAGAATATATATATCGCATCAACCTCTCAGGTTCTCATTACTTCTTCATCTCACTATCTTATATAGCTTCTCTTTTCATGTAACTTTTCTATGAGTTATCACTCAGTTACATGATTAATTTCACAACTTAGAATTCTCCTTGAGGTTCTCTCAATAATTCTCTCATTTCTCTGACTTCTTGTAAGTCTCCTATAATTCCCTCATGTAACCTTTCTATGAGTTATCACTCGGTACATGTTTCACATGAGTCTCTTCCAGACTCCTTTTCTCATGATGCTTCTCTTAGTATTCACATTTATAACCTAATTCTTTAGGTCTCAATCAAACACAGGTTATCACCTTCTCTCTCACCTCTCCTTATTCTTCAACAACTCTTAATTTTCAATAACACTCTCATCTCCTTGCTACACACTTATTTTGGTCAGTCGCTCCTTGGATTACCATCCAACTTCGCAAGTTTAAGAACTCTGACCAACTCGTAGTTAGTACCATATGTTTTACATTGGTAACTCTTAACTTCTAGTTCATCTGAGGTAATCTCTCTCTAATTCCTCAGCTATCTTGTCTTCTATATTCTCTTGACACTACTATATAGTTCTCTATATCTATTTATAAATCAAATCTTGTGTACATAGTGTATATTATTAATATTAAAATAATTTATTCTTCTAATTAGTGAGTCATCACATCTCACTGTATTATCACATCTCCATGGGATGTTTACCCTTACTCTTGCTGGCCTGCTCCAGGAACTCACTCATTCTTCCTAGTCTGCGAGCAAAAAACATGTCTGTTTTTACACGTTCATCATCTTGTCTTTTTCTTTCTTCTATTATCTTCGTCCTTTCTGGGGTCCCAGTGGCCAAAAGACTACTCCTGAATTAATATCTTCCTTTAAATCGTTATCTTTACTGACACAAACTGTAGCAACTTGTCTATCCTTTTTCTTCTTTGTCTTTGCTGTACATTTCTTGGAGGATTTCTGTCCTGTCGTATAACCTTGCGAGCCTTCCGCTTTCGTCACCTTACCGTCTTCTATCGTTGTCCCCCAATACTCTCTACGGATCTCTGTTCCATTGTCACTATCATAATCTACTGTGCACTGGTCTGGATATAGTGGGTGCATATAACGTGGTCGGTCTGAATCGGTAGGCCACAAGACAACTGAATTAATGTCTAATCTTGATTTAATTTTCCTGGTTCTCACCGAATTTTGTCTCTCCGGATGGACCTTTACTTTCTGTCTAACATCTTCTGTGTCTGTCATCTTTGAAAATTTCTCTTGAAGCTGTAGTTTTTCATGCGTCAGTTGTCCAATATATTCCTCCGCCTCCATTATATCAGTTTCTATTTTGTCTACTTCTTTCTTCAAGCCTTTGTTCTTCGTCTTTAACCTATCAACTGTCTCTGTCAACTCTACAATCTTTTTATTATTTTTCTCATTAGTTTGCTTTAGTATCCTAATCTCATGATCTTGTTTTATTAATTTCTCATTTAATTCTTCTATTATTTTGTTACTTTCTTTATTCTTCTCAATCCATTTAGTTTCATATTCTTGCCATGTGTCACTGTCACTACCTACACAGGCATCTATATAAGTCTTTAAAACTGTAGTCTCTACTTCAGTCTGTGTACTCTTTGTCTCTTGTTCAGTGTCTGTCTTTCTAATAATCTCTTCTCTAATAATTCTATTTGTTTTTAAACTATATAGTCTATAGTCTGGTTTAGCGTATGTTGTTTTATTGTTTACTTCAGTGTATGTCTTTGGATTTATCATCGTATACTTTTGTAATGGCCTATAAACCATGACTGTTATTCTTCTATTGTTTATCGTGTGCTCACTATTCAAAATCATATTGACAATGTTACTTTCTCTGTATAGAATTATAGCTCTGTTTGTCTCTTCTTCAGGCCTATCAATTAATTTCACAAATATTATTTCTCCATACGTATTAAAATAATTTCTAATGTGTATTTTATTAAGGATTTTATCTAAATTTGTTATCAATATTTTGCAGCTATTAGTATTTAGAATTTGTTTACAGTCCATGTCTCTTTAATATTAGTATAATAACTCGTGTAAATTTTAATATAACTAAGTGATGACTACTACCACCGACTAGTCGTGAAGGATCCAACTGTTGAAAGAACAAAACAATTACAATTTATATATGTTATCAAATATAATAAGACTATAAAATATCAGCACTTTATGAACACCTCAGTTCCTGAAATAAATAGAAATTTATTATTATTTAATTTCCCTGTGGAATAAAAACAATGTAGTATAAAAATGATTATTTAATCTCCCTGTGGAATAAAAACGTTTAACTTTGTAGTATAATATCAGTAATCAATATATATTAAATTATAATTTTATGTAGCCTTCATTCAATATATAAATATACCTATTTAAAAATACAACCAGTAGTTAAAAAAAATGGTTTACACAACAATATGCCTTTTTATATGGTATGTCAATTCACCAATAATAGTATTTAAAAATTAATTATTTAACCAAAATACACAACTTAATTAACTATTTACTTAATAATTTAATTAATTAACTACTTAATAAATTATAATTAATTAATTATTGTTTCTCAGCTCTACTACTGACAATCGGTCTCCTTTCCTTCTGGTCTAATGTAAATATATTTTAATTTAACAACACTCGCGAATGGCCATTGTAATATCGTAACACTTTACTAACACTGTTTTGTTATTGATTCAGTTTCTCTAAATAGACAATACTACACCACTTGAAATTATTAATTATATATATCAATCAATAACAATTCCCAATAAATTGACACATGTGGAATTCAACACGTCGAACAATTTCGTCGAGAGTTATCGGTCCTTTCTACACACACAATAATGACGTTTCAAAACAACCGGTGTTGGGTCAAAGGTCGGCTTATTGATGAACTGAAACTTGAAATTCAGGTGGACGAAATTATGTTTGACTTGACACCGACAGGTAATATTGATAGGCCAGATTTTAAGCTGACCAGAACTTTTGCACGAAGGACAGGTATTGCTGACCCATAAAGTTGCCAATTTTCTTATTGATGATCAGTTGTATGTTGACAAAATAAATCTAGTGCCGCTCTTGTATTGACACCGGTACATTTAGACTTGTAACAGCGTAATTTGACTTTTTGACCTGAAGGACAGGTACTCTTGATTGGTAAAATGACAATCTCAGCTGGCAGGAGTGCAACACAGGTAGAATTGTGGTCGTGTTGAACTTTTGACCCGGTAGACGGTACACGGTGATTTCTCCGTGATTTCTAAGTTGAAGACTGGGCAGGCTTTTTATTCTTCCATTAACTTTCTGTCATTCATTTATTTGATTTCTCTCCGCGACAAACCCAGATTTGAATCCTGGTCACGGCACCAAATAATATTAATCTGATACAGCGTTGTGATGTTCTTTGTTATCTTTTTATCTCCTATAGTGGCTAGTACTTCAATGATCACAACACACAATATGATATATAATAGACTTGCACATAAAGTCTCTCTTCAATGTTCAACTATTAATGTTTATTGGTATGGAACATTGTTCATCAACATCTTCATTTTCTTACAAACTTGTGAGTCTACTTACGACATGTAGAATATATGTAACACAATGGAACACAATTCTTGGACACTTGTAAAACAACTTCTACTGATAACTTCTCTAGTGTCTTAATAATCTATCACTGACTTATGACTGTAACTTGTATGTTTCTAACTGTTCTTGCTAACTCCATAAAAACTTATTACTACACTTCTAACTTAACTTTCTAACTGTTCTGACTCTAACTGTTAACTGGCTAACTGCCTTTAGCAGTTCGGCCGAAGCCGTTTTAACTGACTCAGTCTACATTCTACTTCTTCTAATTCTCTGGCTTGACTTAACTGTCCTAACTCCTTCGACTTTAAATACTCCTCAACTCTCTTCTACCTGCGAGATGGTGACCAATAAGATCATCGCAAATTGACCACTCGCAACATGATCTGGTCACTCAATGTTTACGTGTCCAGTGTCCACCATCTGTGACTCACCTGAACTTTCCCAAATTTGGACAAAGCATCCTGTTTCCCCGAAATCTCTACGCCCTATTTGGGATAATATTACTTCATGACACTGACCTCTCCTGGTAGCTAATTACCTGGCAGAGTAACACCATGAGTTTAGTGCATGGTATCATGTGATGGTCATTTACAATAACAACTAACTTGCATGGACAATCGTGGAGATTTGACAATACGTCACGAGGTCGATGCGTGATGGTCACTTACAATAACAACTGGGCGAGTGGCGATTCATGGAAAATCCCCTTCAACTATTATCTCAAGGCCAAGTCATGACCCTCTCTACTTCGGTGGGTGTCCACTACCCACTCTCTACAACTTGTTATCCTAATGTGTATTCTGGAAAATCTATACTTAAATTCTGCTGGTCGCCACTATATGATACTGCTATCTGTCTCTTGAGAAGCTGTAACAAGCTCTCACTAGCTTAACTGTTACACTCGCTGTCCATGGAACTTTCAAACTTCTTCTGAGAATCATATCTCTGTGGCCTTTAATCTTCTTTTCAAATGTTTGTTTGCTGTCTCTATATTGCACCGATGAACTCTCTTTCATACTTTCGTTGACATAGATTTGTTGCATAAGATATTTTTCATTTACTGAAATGCTATTTTCCCCTGAGCTATTCTGCTTTTTAGCGCGATAGCTCAGTGGTTAGTGAACTGGACTACAAAGGACAATAGGTAGGGTTCGATCCCAACCGACGGCTTCCAGGTTCACCCAGCCTTTAATGGGTACCGGATTTTTATGGGAAAGTAAAGCGGCACGGGCGTAACACCGACCACGTTACAATATCATGTGTTAAAGGTCTGTAAAATTTATGGTCACTAACACCATATTCCCTATACGCCACTTGGCGTGACGGGGGTACTTTACTTTTTTTTTTTTTTTTACTATTCTGCTTTTTATTTATGTGGTGCATCTTCCATCTGATGTTATTATTATGCCCAAGTATTTGACACCCGTTGCACTTGTTTCAGATTTGTCCTGTTTATTTTTATGCTGCATGATGGTAATGATTGTTTCTTCAATATAGCCATTACTTCTGCTCAAAAACTTATAGGTGTCAAATAATTTACTAGTTACTTCTTTTGTTAACTCCTTAGTGAGTAATTTAGTTAGTTAGTTAGTTAAACCAAACGGTTCAAATTGGCGGTGTATTCCTTCCTCGTTATATGGATCGCTGCTGACTGTTCCAAAGGAATGTGATACTCAAATGTGGAAGTTGGTCTTCCGAGCCAATATCCATTTGTCCAGGGCTGCCACAAGGCTCATCATTGTCACCAGTTCTATTTAACGTGTACACAATAACGATCACGGAACAACAGCTGGATGGGAGGGGAAGAACTATGACTTTTGCTGATGATATTCTGGTATATCGACAAGGAAGAGACAGACGGGGAATCGCCTCCACAATGCAAGACGAACTCGATCGCATTTCTTCCTGGTGTGGGGTTTCAGGTGCCTGGGTTAATCCTAGTAAAGCATCAGTTGCATGGTTCTCGCTTAACATTCATATCGTTAATACGACCACACCGGTAGTACGAATGGGAGCTGATGAGGTGACCAGGGACAGGGTGATGAGGTACCTCAGAGTTAAGTTTGATCGTAGCCTGTGTTTTCGGGATCACGTCTACCATGTGATAACAAAATCCCGCAAAAGATTTGCCGCCTTGAAGGTCATGGCAGCTGCCAACATCGAGCAGATGCTACATACCCTTCTGTTCCAGGGATTAGTCCTCGCACCAATCGAGTATGCCCTGGCAATTCTTGCTGACAGTACGGCGCAAATTGACAGGTTGGAAGAAATACAAAATGAAGCCATGCGCATTATCATGGGATGTACTAGGGACACTCCCTGTGTAGCAATGAGGTATCTTCTTGACTTTCCAACCATGGATGACAGAATCAAGATCTGGAGAGCACGAGGAATACCTGAAGATAAGTGCAGATAAAGAGCATCCATTGCATCAGCAGCTCAACACAGGGAAGGGTGTCAGACTAAAAAGAGGCAAATCATGGGTGGGCCGAGCAGAAGATGTCATCAAACAGGTCTGTGGGCTTACCAATATCAACGTTGGCGAGGAGTGGATACCGGTGCCTACATAATTCAGGTGGACATTCTCGTGTATTGTCACACGAGAAAATATTATACAATTTATGTGACGTCAGAATAATATTATTTACAAGTCAAGTTTATTATTTTTATTTACACAACTGGACTTATTTTGTGTGATATGCCCCTAAAGTACCAGTTTCATTATCAGAATCACTACCACTCGATTCCTCTGAGACACTGATAGTGCTGGAATATAAAGCATCCACCAGCTAAACCTAAGCCAGATCATCTTACCTTTTTATCATAACTTTTACCAATATTGCGACCCATCACCACAACAAAATTATTGTCCAAGTCTAAATACTATGAATACTCTATTTCTGAGTCACACAATAACAAGGTTTCGAACTTAGATCTAGCTTGTTCTGCACTAAATCGATTTGGTCGACTGCAACTGCAAGAGGTATCAACAGTGGGCGTAGCCATTATGTGACAAAAATTTGAGAAATAAACAATGAATATAAATTTAAAATTTTCCAAAATCCGAAACTTCGACCATGCCAGTATAAACAGAAAGATCAAGCGAGAGAACTCTCCTACTTCCGGAAATCAAGTATAGGTTGAAATAAAAACGAAAATCAGTGAAAACGAATCAAATATTCAGCTACACCCGAAATAACCGACGTGTCGGTGAGTGGTTAGAACTGATCAATTTCATTGAACCGATGTGTCGGTGAGTGGATAGAACTGATCAATTTCATAGAACCGAGGTGTCGGATAATAGTCCGGAAATATTAATAAAAGAAAAGAAATCAGATTTGCTACCGACACAAAAAGAAAAAAAAACTATCTTTCCGGCATTTTCCAAATACTGGGCTCTGCGGGGGGGGGGGGGGGGGGGGGGGGTGGAGGACTTATGGGATCGGAGAGTAAGGGTTACTTGTCCAGTGCAGTCGCCACGAGATGTTCTACGTTTTTATTTCAACACCCCCCCCCCCCCGTTCTAGGAGATCCACTGTGATAGATATTCTTTCAGACGGGCTGTGGTGAATACAACGTTCTGTGGGAGATCTGGCTAAGCATAGTGAACATGATAGAAGTTCGATATAGATAAGTCAGTCAGTAAGAACATAGTTTATTTGTGAAATGTTCTAAATGTTATTCAGAAATATAGTGCTCCAGAGAACAGATAGTAAGTAGGTCAATTACAATCGAAGTGTAAGGAAAGACAGAAGTGAATGTAGGAGATAGAATTATCTCACAGAAAATAATTACTAGGGGACAAACTCAATAAAAATGGCGGTAGTCTCTGAGATCGTCTTAAATAAAGAACATGATTGATAATTTCAGTACAACCACTAAGTATCATGTGCCACGAGAATGATTCATAAACTTGAGTGAAAATGAGTTGTTTAGTCTGTGATTGTTGAATACGTCAAGACTTTGTTCAAACGTTGTGTTGTTTTATATGTGTGATCTGTGTCTGATTGTTGAATACGTCAAGACTTTGTTCAAACGTTGTGTTATTTTATATGTGTGATCTGTGTCTGATTGTTGAATACGTCAAGACTTTGTTCAAACGTTGTGTTGTTTTATATGTGTGATCTGTGTCTGATCAAAACAGTTAGAAGTAGTCACATGAACAACAATCAATAAGAAGCTTATTCTACCAGGGCACAACTATCGTTTGTCTCCAATTTCATAGCATTTATTGTATAACTGTTCACCGGCCCCCTCACGAATGTTAACATTTCCAGCCACAACAATAGACACCACGAAGCCATGCTGGATAACCTCTTGACCTTTGACCTGACAACGTGGCTTGTAATAGTAGGAATGGTAGTGTTGACCTTGCAGTGGCGTAGATCCAGCCGGAACCTTCCCCCGTCCCCTGGGATCGCCTGGCCCATCATCGGCCACCTTTACCTGCTGGAGAAGAACCCACGGGAACAGTTCATGAAATGGAGCAAGGAGTAAGTCCCATAACTCTAGCTTAACCTGATTTAACACTGAGTTGTCGATCCTTCATTCAGCATTGTTTGTTTATTTGTTTGTTTGTTTGTTTGTTGTTAGGATCGTCATCACTACCCACCGGGCGAACATCCACAGGTGCTCTGATATCCTTCCTTGAGATAATCCGACCCTGGCCCCATGTGCACGGACTCCGTAGCACGGCCTGGGATCTACTGTGTGGGTAGGGTTTTGATGACAATTTTTCCCTGGCAGCGACACATATTTATGACCTACTCTTTTCGATGTTAACTGCCAAGGGATCTTTAACGTGCGTGAGTGCACACAGGACCTCCTGTTTATTGCCGTTATCTGAGAGGGCTAGACATCAGATGTCACTGCCCAAGAGATCAGAGGAGGTTAACGTCATGAAGAAAGCAGGGATTAATTTTTCTTATTTTTGAAAAAAATGGCCACCACTTCTGGCGTGTTGTTATAGTACTGAGACTAAAGCTGATAGTAGTTGTAGGCTTTGAAATGAATAGAAATGGCAAGAAGACAACAACATGAAAAGTATACTCACATCAAAGCAAATAACATCAGAACTAAAACTACGAATAGCAAAATACTATATTTACTCGATATTCCTGTATGGTGCAGAAACATGGATATTAAACAATAAATCAGAGCAGAAATGGAAGCCTTTGAAATGTGGGTCTATAGGAAAATAGAGATAATTGGGTGGAAGAAAAAGAAGATAAACAAGGAGGTTCTGAATGAGCTGAAAATGAAGAAAAGAAAGAAGTACTTAACATAATTAGAAAATGATAACTGGAATTTGTTGGACATGTGAAGAGACTTAATACAATTAGAAAATGATAACTGGAATTTGTTGGACATGTGAAGAGACTTAATACAATTAGAAAATGATAACTGGAATTTGTTGGACATGTGAAGAGACTTAATACAATTAGAAAATGATAACTGGAATTTGTTGGACATGTGAAGAGACTTAATACAATTCTAAAAGTCGTCTTGGAAGGGGAGGTACTAGGTAGACCAGGCAGAGGCAGGCCAAGGCTAAAGTGGACTGATGACATCAAAGGGTGGACAGGTGAAAATATGAAAACACAGCGGGCTAGAAGGAACAATAATCGAGGGCGTTGTACTTGAGCGTCGCATCTGGGACAGACCAAGAAGACATCAAGAAGACATCAAGAAGACATCAAGAAGACATCAAGAAGACATCAAGAAGACGTTAGTCTTTAGACAACAGAAGTAGTGGAGACCAGGCTTGAGACCGAGATTCTTTCAGACGAGCTGTGATGAATGCAACGTTCAGCAAAGCACATACGACCTGATGATGATGATGATTTCAGCGTCGTTGACAATCGTGCCCTTGCATAGACTGAACAAGAATAGACTTACATAGATCAACAAGTCTCCATTATGTGCATGAACAGACTTACATAGATCAACAAGTCTCCATTATGTGCATGAACAGACTTACATAGATCAACAAGTCTCCATTATGTGCATGAACAGACTTACATAGATCAACAAGTCTCCATTATGTGCATGAACAGACTTATAGATCAACAAGTCTCCATTATGTGCATGAACAGACTTACATAGATCAACAAGTCTCCATTATGTGCATGAACAGACTTACATAGATCAACAAGTCTCCATTATGTGCATGAACAGACTTACATAGATCAACAAGTCTCCATTATGTGAATGAACAGACTTACATAGATCAACAAGTCTCCATTATGTGCATGAATGGACGGAGATTTGTCTGTTACAATCTGCTTGCTCTCACATGGAAACATTCATACATCAGGGCTATGTCCTTATCATTATCTATAGTTTATCATTCCGATGTACTATATAAGTTGTTGAAACTAAACCCTGTGTAGAGCTGTGCTATATTCTACGAAACTAGAATTATATCCATTTAAGGATTTGCTATAATCTATAGATATACTCTAAGCTGTGCTAGTCTATAAATCTAGCATCATATCAATGTAGAGCTGTGCCAGTCTATAAAGCTAGCATCAACTCAATGTAAAGCTGTGCTTATCTATAAAGCTAGCATCGTATCTATGTAAAGTCATGCTATAGTCTATAAAGCTAGCATTGTATCTATGTAAAGTTATGTTATAGTCTATAAAGCTAGCTTCATCTCTATGTAAAGTTGTGTTATAGTCTATAAAGCTAGCATCATCTCTATGTAAAGCTGTGTTATAGTCTATAAAGCTAGCTTCATCTCTATGTAAAGCTGTGCTATAGTCTATAAAGCTGGCATCATCTTTATATAAAGCTGTGCTATAGTCTATAAAGCTGGCATCATCTCTATATAAAGCTGTGTTATAGTCTATAAAGCTAGCATTATCTCTACTATAGTCTATAAAGCTAGCATTATCTCTACTATGGTCTATAAAGCTAGCATCATCTCTATGTAAAGCTGTGTTATAGTTTATAAAGCTGGCATCATCTCTATGTAAAGCTGTGCTATAGTCTATAAAGCTAGCATCATCTCTATGTAAAGCTGTGTTATAGTCTATAAAGCTAGCTTCATCTCTATGTAAAGCTGTGCTATAGTCTATAAAGCTAGCTTCATCTATATGCAAAGCTGTGCTATATTACTATAAAGCTAGCATCATCTCTATGTAAAGTTGTGCTATAGTCTATAAAGCTGGCATCATCTTTATATAAAGCTGTGTTATAGTCTATAAAGCTGGCATCATCTCTATATAAAGCTGTGTTATAGTCTATAAAGCTAGCATTATCTCTACTATAGTCTATAAAGCTAGCATTATATCTACTATGGTCTATAAAGCTAGCATCATCTCTATGTAAAGCTGTGCTATAGTCTATAAAGCTAGCATCATCTCTATATAAAGCTGTGTTATAGTCTATAAAGCTGGCATGATCTCTATATAAAGCTGTGTTATAGTCTATAAAGCTAGCATCATCTCTAATATAGTCTATAAAGCTAGCATTGTCTCTATTATAGTCTATAAAGCTAGCATTATCTCCACTATAGTCTATAAAGCTAGCATCATCTCTACTATACTCTATAAAGCTAGCATCATCTCTACTATAGTCTATAAAGCTAGCATCATCTCTACTATAGTCTATAAAGCTAGCATCATCTCTACTATAGTCTCTAACGCTACCTTCTCATAGAGAAGAATCATCACTTGTAGTTTATGTTCACACAGACCAAAACGAATTATATTTTGGTTTCTCCCAAGCAAAACTTGGTCGCACATTTTCGTTTTTACCCGGTTCATCAAAGCGTTCATTCCACGGCCACGTGGTGCCATCATGCCGAGTCAACTATTTTAAATGAAAGCATGTGACGTGCAACGAGTCAAATACTTGGGCACAATAACATCAGATGGAAGATGTACCACAGAAATAAAAAAAGCAGAATAGCTGAAATATTGCATATAAGAAAAATGACAAATATCTTGTGCAATACGCCTATGTAAATGGAAGTGAGAAGGAAGGTTCATCGGTGTTATATAGAGCCAATTCTGATATATGGATGCGAATCATGGACAGTATACAAACAAATGAACAAAACACGATTAGAGGCCATAGAGATGAGATTTCTTTGAAAAATGTTGAAAGCTCCCTGGAAAGCTAAAAAGACCAACGAGGAAATTCTCAAAGAGGCCGACACAAAAAGGGAACTCCCAAAAGACATCAGAAAGAAGCAATCAACATTTTTCTGGCACATCATGAGAAGAGGAAAGTTGGAATACTTGGTTACAACCGGGAAAAAAACAGGGAAAGAGAAATCGCGGACGACAAAGAGAGAAGATAATAGATAGCTAGGTGTCATGGCATGGACAACAGTCAACAACAGAATTGATACGATGTACTGTGGATAGAAAGGCAAGCTCCGGTAGCTCAGTGGTTTGTGAACTGGACTACAAAGAACAAGAGGTCGGTTTCGATTCTGACCGACGGCTTCCGGGTTCACCCAGCCTTAAATGGGTACTGAATTTTTCTGGGAAAGTAAAGCGGCACGGGCGTAATACCGACTATGTTACTTCAAAAATCAAGTGCCGAAGGTCTGTAAAAATGATGGTCACTAACACCATATTGCCTATACGCCACTTGGTGTGACGTCGCTCTTTACTTCACTTACTGTGGATAGAAAATTGTGGAAGGACATGATCACTTTAGCCAGCAAGTGTGGCACATGATGATGAAACTGTGATACAAAAACCATGATCATCATCATCACTGTCATCATCATCAAATCACCATTATCATCATCAACATCGACATCATCATCAATATCATCATCGACATCATCAGCATTATCAACATCATCATCAACAATATCATCATTAACATCACCATCATCAACCTCATCAACATCATCATCAACATCATCATTATCATCCTCAACATCATCATTATCATCATCAACATCACCATTATTATCAACATTAACATCATCATCATGATCGCTAACTATGAGCAGCTGTAACCAAGACACCACAACATCATCATCATGATCGCTAATTATGAGCAGCTGTAACCAAGACACCACAACATCATCATCATGATCGCTAACTATGAGCAGCTATAACCAAGACACCACAACATCATCATCATGATCGCTAACTATGAGCAGCTATAACCAAGACACCACAACATCATCATCATGATCGCTAACTATGAGCAGCTATAACCAAGACACCACAACATCATCATCCCAATCCCAACCAATATCCGAACGTGGACAATAAAACCGACGGCCCTTGAAATTAACGTGGCCACAAATTGTCGTCATGAAGGTAACCATAATGAGACAAGCCAACAGAGAGAAGCCAACAGAGACAAGCCAACAGAGACAAGCCAACAGAGACACGCCAACAGAGACAAGCCAACAGAGACAAGCCAACAGAGACAAGCCAACAGAGACAAGCCAACAGAGACAAGCCAACAGAGACATTGACTGGAAACAATGATGTTGTTGGCTGTTGTTGTAGTTGCTAATCGATCAGTTAATAGATCGAGGGGAGATGCTAATCGATCAGTTAATAGATTGAGGGGAGTTGCTAATCGATCAGTTAATAAATCGAGGGGAGTTGCTAATCAATCAGTTAATAAGATCGAGGGGAACGGCTAGGTCAGAGGTGAGCAACATACGGCCTGCGTGCCAGAACGGCCCACTAAGCTGTTTTAGCCGACCCTCTGCTTGATTCGATAATTATTATACAATCCATTACCTGAGCTCAAAGAAATAAATAAAAAGTATCATGTAAATGAACAAACCTCAACCCTGTCCCTTAAGCTTTCTATCTAGAATTTATTTTTTAGTTCTCTCTCCTCCCCCATTCTTTATTTTCTGTCCATCCTTCTCCCTTTCATTCCACTCTCTTTTCGGTCTTCCACTGTCCATAACTAATACGATTTGTACATTACAATCGCTTATGAAAGTAAGTTAGATAATTTATATAATGGCTTCATTAGGTGATGGTTTCTGGTAAATGAATTTAAATATTTGGGAACTTTGTTAACCTCAGATGGAAGATGTACACAAGAGGTGAGATGCAGAATGACTCAGGCAAAAACAGCTTTCCAAAAAATGAGGAAGATACTATGCAAATCATTTTTGACAATAGAAACAAGAAAAAGAGTTCTTAAATGTTACGTAGATCCAGTCTTTAACAGATCAATGTGAATCATGGACAATAGGACAACAGACATGAAAATCACTGGAGTCTGTAGAAATGTGGTTTTTGCAGAAGAATGTTGAGAATACCATTGTCGCATCAATACCACTGATTTCAACACACCATTTCTGTATATTGAGTTGTCTTACTTTTCCATCCCCACTGTCTTGGTCAAACTTGTTTGTCTGCGACCAGAGCCACACTGAGTGGAGAAGGATCCAGGGTGGAAGCAAATATCGAGGACTTTATAAAACATCAATTAAATGAAACATGGAGAACAACCAAAAATTACTATCACGAAGAAACAAGCTTTCGATAATGGATGCTTGTACAGAATAAAAGGATGGAAATTGCAGGACAGCATCTCTAACTTAGAACTATGGGGAAGTACCAGTCAAATACCAGTCGAATACCAGTCAAATACCAGTCAAATACCAGTCGAATACCAGTCGAATACCAGTCAAATACCAGTCAAATACCAGTCAAATACCAGTCAAATACCAGTCGAATACCAGTCAAATACCAGTCAAATACCAGTCGAATACCAGTCAAATACCAGTCAAATACCAGTCGAATACCAGTCAAATACCAGTCAAATACCAGTCAAATACCAGTCAAATACCAGTCGAATACCAGTCAAATACCAGTCAAATACCAGTCAAATACCAGTCAAATACCAGTCAAATACCAGTCGAATACCAGTCAAATACCAGTCAAATACCAGTCAAATACCAGTCAAATACCAGTCAAATACCAGTCAAATACCAGTCGAATACCAGTCAAATACCAGTCAAATACCAGTCAAATACCAGTCAAATACCAGTCGAATACCAGTCAAATACCAGTCAAATACCAG
>JAVIAB010000124.1:111747532-111877532 GCA_032433765.1 Megaustenia siamemsis
ATAGTATGTGACGTAATTATTGTAGCCATTTTGTGCATGCTTCACAAGTATGAAAAGTCTGACCATTCTGTTAAGTCTGACCATTCTGTTTAAGTCTGACCATTCTGTTTAAGTCTGACCATTCTGTTAAGTCTGACCATTCTGTTTAAGTCTGACCATTCTGTTTAAGTCTGACCATTCTGTTAAGTCTGACCATTCTGTTAAGTCTGACCATTCTGTTTAAGTCTGATCATTCTGTTAAGTCTGACCATTCTGTTAAGTCTGACCATTCTGTTAAGTCTGACCATTCTGTTTAAGTCTGACCATTCTGTTAAGTCTGACCATTCTGTTAAGTCTGACCATTCTGTTAAGTCTGACCATTCTGTTTAAGTGTGACCATTCTGTTAAGTCTGACCATTCTGTTTAAGTCTGACCATTCTGTTAAGTCTGACCATTCTGTTTAAGTCTGACCATTCTGTTTAAGTCTGATCATTCTGTTAAGTCTGACCATTCTGTTAAGTCTGACCATTCTGTTAAGTCTGACCATTCTGTTAAGTCTGACCATTCTGTTTAAGTGTGACCATTCTGTTAAGTCTGACCATTCTGTTAAGTCTGACCATTCTGTTTAAGTGTGACCATTCTGTTAAGTCTGACCATTCTGTTAAGTCTGACCATTCTGTTAAGTCTGACCATTCTGTTTAAGTCTGACCATTCTGTTAAGTCTGACCATTCTGTTTAAGTCTGACCATTCTGTTAAGTCTGACCATTCTGTTTAAGTCTGACCATTCTGTTAAGTCTGACCATTCTGTTTAAGTCTGACCAATCTGTTAAGTCTGACCATTCTGTTTAAGTCTGACCATTCTGTTAAGTCTGACCATTCTGTTTAAGTCTGACCATTCTGTTAAGTCTGACCATTCTGTTTAAGTCTGATCATTCTGTTAAGTCTGACCATTCTGTTAAGTCTGACCATTCTGTTTAAGTGTGACCATTCTGTTTAAGTCTGACCATTCTGTTAAGTCTGACCATTCTGTTAAGTCTGACCATTCTGTTAAGTCTGACCATTCTGTTTAAGTCTGATCATTCTGTTAAGTCTGACCATTCTGTTAAGTCTGACCATTCTGTTAAGTCTGACCATTCTGTTAAGTCTGACCATTCTGTTAAGTCTGACCATTCTGTTTAAGTGTGACCATTCTGTTAAGTCTGACCATTCTGTTTAAGTGTGACCATTCTGTTTAAGTCTGATCATTCTGTTAAGTCTGACCATTCTGTTAAGTCTGACCATTCTGTTAAGTCTGACCATTCTGTTAAGTCTGACCATTCTGTTAAGTCTGACCATTCTGTTTAAGTGTGACCATTCTGTTAAGTCTGACCATTCTGTTTAAGTGTGACCATTCTGTTTAAGTGTGACCATTCTGTTTAAGTGTGACCATTCTGTTTAAGTCTGACCATTCTGTTTAAGTCTGACCATTCTGTTTAAGTCTGACCATTCTGTTTAAGTCTGACCATTCTGTTTAAGTGTGACCATTCTGTTAAGTCTGACCATTCTGTTTAAGTGTGACCATTCTGTTTAAGTGTGACCATTCTGTTTAAGTGTGACCATTCTGTTTAAGTGTGACCATTCTGTTTAAGTGTGACCATTCTGTTAAGTCTGACCATTCTGTTTAAGTGTGACCATTCTGTTAAGTCTGATCATTCTGTTTAAGTGTGACCATTCAGTTAAGTCTGACCATTCTGTTTAAGTCTGACCATTCTGTTTAAGTGTGACCATTCTGTTAAGTCTGACCATTCTGTTTAAGTGTGACCATTCTGTTAAGTCTGACCATTCTGTTTAAGTGTGACCATTCTGTTAAGTCTGACCATTCTGTTTAAGTCTGACCATTCTGTTTAAGTGTGACCATTCTGTTAAATCTGACCATTCTGTTTAAGTGTGACCATTCTGTTAAGTCTGACCATTCTGTTTAAGTGTGACCATTCTGTTAAGTCTGACCATTCTGTTTAAGTATGACCATTCTGTTTAAGCGTAGCCATTCTGTTTAAGTGTAACCATTCTGTTTAATAGTTAACATTGTGTTTAAGTAAGTAAGGGTGTATAGTTTGCTTGTTATTTATCTCTTGATTGGATTTCTTCTATTATGTTGACAGATGACGTATACCACAGCACAACGTTTTAAACATTGGTCCTGACACAGCCAACAGTCACAGACAATGAATCTTCCATATTCTCATTTTTTAATCATTAATTTGCACTTGGCGTATAGTGGTGTATGTAATTTATGGATACTGTTCTTCATTGAGATCAACTCTCTAGGCTAACGCCGATCTTGATGGAGACATCTCTAGTACTTATTGCCTGTGACAATTAACATTCTATCTTACTGTCACAACTGTCTTACGTTACACTTCGGTTGTATTTGATCTACTTACTATTTCTTCTCTGGAAAAACAGAACTTCCGAATCTCACTTGGAAACACTTCACAACTAAATTATGTTATTACTGTCTCTAACTTATATATCTGGACTGTTCTCTAGATTTCTAATTCACTAGTTTCCGTTTTTGTTCTATCTGCTTCTCAAGTAACTGCTAATTCTACTTCTCAATCACTCAATCGAATTTAACTTCTACTGATCTTGCCTCTAATTCAACTCTTTCACCGGATCTTCCGTCCATGTTTCTATTGATGAAAACTACTAACATGTGGACATTCCAAACTATCCTTCTGCCTCTAGGCAGCTCCGCCGAAGTCTGACTAAGCTCGTCTAGTTTAGATTTATGATTATGATTTTACTCCTGATAAACTTCAAAACTTATTTTCTAATTCCTTGTGTGCATGAGGTTAAGTATCCCCGTCTCATTTGCTTACGCTCTTGGCTTAGTCTTGAACGCAGGCCATCTACAGCCACATTTGTCCAAGCATTTGTCGCGAGGTCAAAACTGTGTTTGAACTTTGTGTCAAAATTGCAAAAAGACAAGGTACCGTCTTGACACTTTGTTTAACCCCTAAGTTTCAAAATAACGCTATTATGAACTATTAATAGTGATATTTATCTCATGATGTTACCTGCCCCTGAAGTTGTTTATCAACCCAATTCCTGGACATGTTGACTTTCTGGACAGGTTGACGGGTCAAGTCATGATGTTACATTTATCACAGCATCTTTTCCAATAACAACTGGAAAAATTCACTCTCTCAATAATTCTGTTACTGTTATCACCTTCATCCCAACAACTTCTCCAATAACTGTTGGAAAACCTCCATCAACTTCTGTTCATTTTCTGAGTCTTACATGTTTACCATTCAGTATGTTTACCACTCACTATGTTTACCATTCAGTATGTTTACCACTCAGTATGTTTACAACTCACTATGTTTACCACTCAGTATGTTTACCACTCACTATGTTTACCACTCAGTATGTTTACCATTCAGTATGTTTACAACTCATTATTTTTACCACTCAGTATGTTTACCATTCAGTATGTTTACAACTCAGTATTTTTACCACTCAGTATGTTTACCATTCAGTATGTTTACCACTCAGTATGGTTAGAACTCCGTAACTGTTATTTCTTCTTCTATTTCAATCTATATACTATTACATAATTGTGACCAACATGTTTAATTAAGAAAAAACAATCATCATTGTTGGCCATGTTATGAGTAGGGAACAGCTGGAGCGTGTTGTAACGGCTGCGAAAATTGGGGGACGAGCGGGTTGAGAGAGGTGTCGAAAGAAGTTACATGACAGCATAAGAGAATGCCTTGGCAGAAGGTCAACAACAGAAATGATAGATAATTGTCGAGATCGAAAGTTGTGAAGAGACTTGATCACCTACGCCAGCAGGCTTTGTACTTGATGATGATTCTGTTTAAGTATGACCATCTGCTGCAGGTAGACTCTTTGTACAAATGTGGCTCTTTGTACAGGTGTGGCTCTTTGTACATGTGTGACTGTACAGGATAAGTCTTTGTACAGGTGTGTCTCTGCACATGTGTGGCTCTTTGTACAGGTGTGACTGTTTGTTGAGGTGTGACTCTTTGTACAAGTGTGGCTCTTTGAAAAGGTGTAACTGTTTGTACAGGTGTGGCTCTTTGTACAGGTGTGACTCTTTGTTCAGGTGTGACTCTTTGCACAGGTGTGACTCTTTATACATGTGTGACTCTTTGTACAGGTGTGACTCTTTGTACAGGCGTGTCTCTGCACATGTGTGGCTCTTTGAACAGGTGTGACTGTTTGTTGAGGTGTGACTGTTTGTAGAGGTGTGGCTCTTTGTACAGGTGTGGTTCTTTGAAACGGTGTAACTGTTTGTACATGTGTGACTCTTTGTACAGGTGTGGATTTTTGAACATATGTGACTGTTTGTGCAGGTGTGGCTCTTTGTACAGGTGTGACTGTTTGTATAGGCGTGGCTCTTTGTACAAGAATGACTGTTTGTACAGGTGTGACTCTTTGTAAAGGTGTGGTTGTTTGTATAGGTGTGGCTCGTTGTACAAGTATGACTGTTTGTACAAGGTGTGACTCTTTGTACAGGTGCGACTGTTTGTATAGGTGTGACTCTGTGTACAAGTATGACTGTTTGTACAGGGTGTGACTCTTTGTACAGGTGTTACTGTTTGTACAGGTGTGACTGTATAGGTGTGGCTCTGTGTACAAGTATGACTGTTTGTACAAGGTTTGACTCTTTATATGGGTGGGACTGTTTGCACATGTGTGACTCTTTGTACAAGTATGACTGTTTGTACAGGGTGTGACTCTTTGTACAGGTGTGACTGTTTGTACAGGTGTAACTCTTTGTACAAGCATAACTGTTTGTACAAGGTGTGACTCTTTGTACAGGTGCGACTGTTTGTAACAGATGTGATTCTTTGTATAGGTGTGGCTCTTTGTACAAGTATGGCTGTTTGTACAGGGTGTGACTCTTTGTACAGGTGTGACTGTTTGTACAGGTGTGACTGTTTGTGCATGTATGACTCTTTGTACACGTGTGACTGTTTGTACACGTGTGACTGTTTGTACATGTGTCACTCTTTGTACATGTGTGACTGAACAGGTGTGACTCTTTGTACAGGGTGTGACTCTTTGTACATGTGTGACTCTTTGTAGAAGTTTTGACTCTTTGTACAGGTGTGACTATTTGTACAGGTGTGACTCTTTGTACAGGTGCGACTATTTGTATAGGTGTGACTCTTTGTACAGGGTGTGACTCTTTGTACAGGTGTGACTGTTTGTACATGTGTGACTCTCTGTACAGGTGTGACTGTTTGTACATGTGTGGCTCTTTGTACAGGGTGTGACTCTTTGTACATGTGTGACTGTTTGTACAGGGTGTGACTCTTTGTACAGGTGTGACTGTTTGTACATGTGTGACTGTTTGTATGCATGTGATCAGTTTGCGCAGGTATGATGTGATCTGATGTTTCCTCAATCATTTCCCTGTTACAGGTATCGTGTTCTCGTCAGGGCCATTGTGGAAAGAACAAAGAAATATCTCCATAGCCATCATGAGGGACTTCGGGATGGGGAAGAACATTCTGGCAGAGAAAATATCGGAGGAGGTAACGAGGGCATTTAAAGAACATCACGAGAACAGTTCCACAATAACTTCCGGTTTAGAATAGTTCTGAAATTTAATATAACCTTTCCTGTATGTTCATTGACATATGCAAATAGTTTAGAATAGTGAACTAAGCTGGGCATATTGAGATGTAACGTCATGCTAGAGGCTATACTAGTGAAAATGATTGTAGGCAAGGATGCAATAGGAGGATAAGGGATCTAGATATGAGTCAATAACAGCTTTTAAGGGGATGATAGACCTGGATAGTTGTCAATATACTGCCTTTTAAAAGATGATAGAGCTAGAGCTTGACCAAAAACAGGATTGTGAAAGATGATACTAGAGATAGACCAATGATATCTTTTTAGAAAAAGATAAGTCTAGATATTTGTCAATAACGGGCTTAGAGGTGATAACCAAAGATAAAGATATGATATTAAAACAGGTAAATGAATTTAAATATCTGGAAATATTGTTAACCTCAGATGTAGATCTACAACAGAGGGGCGATGCAGTGTCACGTTGTCATATAACCGTCTAAACCACTGTCACATTGTCCTATAACCGTCTCATCCACTGTCACATTGTCCTATAACTGTTTCAACCACTGTCACATTGTCCTATAACCGTCTCAACTACTGTCACATTGTCCTATAACCCTCTCAACCACTGTCACATTGTCCTATAACCCTCTCAACCACTGTCACATTGTCCTATAACCATCTCAATCACTGTCACATTGTCCTATAACCCTCTCAACCACTGTCACATTGTCCTATAACCGTCTCAACCACTGTCACATTGTCCTATAACCCTCTCAACCACTGTCACATTGTCCTTTAACCCTCTCAACCACTGTCACATTGTCCTATAACCCTCTCAACCACTGTCACGTCGTCATATATAACCTTCGCAATAACTGTCAAGCTGTGCTATAACCTTCTAAATCACTGTCACGTCGTTCTATAACCGTATCAACCACTGTCATGTCATCATATAACCGTCTCAACCACTGTCATGTCATCATATAACCGTCTCAACCACTGTCATGTCATCATATAACCGTCTCAACCAGTCCCATATTGTTAGTCTCCAATCTGTGTAGGCTTACCAATATCAACACTGGCGAGGAGTAGATATCGGTGCCTACGTCATTCAGGAGCACGTTCTCGTGTATTGTCACACTCGACAGGAAGTGCAGGAGCTGAATCCGGACGTGATCGATGCGGAGGTCCATGTCCTCATCTGGGACAAAACCGATGAGGAAAAGGCAGTCATCCACACAGACGGATCCGTAATATGACACCAAAGAAGTGCATGGGCATTTACATCACACTCGGCAGGCAGAATAGCCAAGGACGACAGTGGTGCATACGTTTTGACCACGAGTAGTATGACGATGGAGGTGATGGCAGTGACCAGAGCATTCATCTGGTTAGAGTCACAAGACTACACCTACGCCTGTATACTGAGTGATTAGATGAGCATGATAAAAAAAGTGGAGGTGACTGTATGCAGGTAATGGGTAGAGTCATCGTAGAAGTTAAAAATACGTAGGGTTACCTTTTGTCTTTGTCCCTGGACATGCGGGAGTACGGGGAAATGAAAGAGATGACAGGCTGGCTGGCTATGCTGTCCTTGCAGATGGTTAACAAATGGATCAGGCGGACATCATCAATGTCCTCCGAGATGTTGGAAGGGCACATGACTTCGATAACCATGAGTCCACGTCACTCCTTCGGATGAAAGAGATGGGAGTTAAGATGGGTACAGCCAGAAACGAGAAACTTAGTGGGCGTGTAAGAAGACTTATCAACCAACACAGAACTGGAGTCGTCAGTCGCTGGACGATGCATGACTTGCTGAGGAGGGGATCTGAGCACCTATGTACGTGTTCGAAGTGCAGTGATGACGACCCGCTAAAAACTCAATAACTCAAAAGCTCAAAAAAGTCCCTAGAGCATATGAACCGAATCTTGCGTGTCAATCCGCTTTTCCCTGGCAGTTGTGTTAGCAGGTGTTCCTCGCCACACAGGCAGAAAACTTCGTCTCCGGAGATACTCATATTTTTTCCGTCGATTCATAAACGTTTCAAGCCCGGTCTCGCTGCTGAGAACCACCCGCGCTGGTCGCTGCTGAGAACCACCCGCGCTGTATGGTTGCTGCAGAGAGAAATCATAAATAAAAATCCCAACTGGTGCAGCCTGGATTTGAACTCACAACCTCTCTGTCATGAGACCGGGGTCTTGCCTCAAACAAACCAGTCCCCTCCTACATTTGAGGCGAAGCAGCATGTTTCCGCTTCACGTCAGCATGGACTGGGCAATATGACGCGTGATAGTTTTATGTAGGAAGTTGAGACGATGTTAAGTTATATATTTCAAACCATTGAGAGACTGTGTCTCAAGTAATTTCCTTTGGTAACATCTACGTGTCTATCACACACAGGTCTCGTTCTACATCGCAGAACTGACCAAGACAACAGGCCAGGCCAGCAATATCCGAACTCTGACGTCAGTCTCCATTGCCAACGTCATCAGCTCAATTATCTTTGGTCGCCGCTTCGAGTTTGAAGACAAGAGATTCCAAACAATGTTAGGGTTTTTTAATAAACTAGTAAGTTATGTCAGGATTCTCTTATATTTTTTGGGAAAAAATAAGTTATGTCAGGATTCTCTTATGTTTTGTTGAGAAATTAGTTTTGACAGAAACGTTTTAAGTCACTTTGAGAAATTAATGAGTTATGTCAGAATTATGTGATGTCTCTTTAAGAAATTAATGAGTTATGTCAGAATTATGTGATGTCTCTAAGAAATTAATGAGTTATGTCAGAATTATGTGATGTCTCTAAGAAATTAATGAGTTATGTCAGAATTATGTGATGTCTCTTTAAGAAATTAATGAGTTATGTCAGAATTATGTGATGTCTCTAAGAAATTAATGAGTTATCACAGAAATCTGTCTCCTTTGAGAAATTATAAAATGATACCAACTACTTCCAGAGGCAGATTTAGTAAATTAAAACACATATTTAACATCGCTTTACATTATTACAGATGAGTATTGAATCTGTCCTCTCTACTCCAGGAAATGACACACTTATCATAATTTTGACATTTCCAGCATCAATCAATGTCGATGTATCTTTGACATTTTCTTTCTGTTTCATATTTTCTTTGATCTCTTTAATGTTGAGGGGAAGCAGAAAACGTTGTCCAGTTTAATAGATGACTACAACAGAGGTACTGGGGTAGAGTTTAGTACAACAGGGGTACTGGGGTAGAGTTTAGTACACCAGAGGTACTGGGGTAGAGTTTAGTACAACAGAGGTACTGGGGTAGAGTTTAGTACAACAGAGGTACTGGGTTAGAGTTTAGTACAACAGAGGTACTGGGGTAGAGTTTAGTACAACAGAGGTACTGGCCAGTACAGGAGATACTGGGGATGTTTAGTACAACAGAGGTACTGGCC
Organism: Megaustenia siamemsis; assembly: GCA_032433765.1. Classification (NCBI taxonomy): domain Eukaryota; kingdom Metazoa; phylum Mollusca; class Gastropoda; order Stylommatophora; family Ariophantidae; genus Megaustenia; species Megaustenia siamemsis. Next base: position 111,756,541 of record JAVIAB010000124.1, read on the forward strand.
AGTAGAGGAGATACAGGGGGAGAGTTTAGTACAACAGAGGTACTGGCCAGTAGATGAGATACAGGGGGAGAGTTTAGTGCAACAGAGGTACTGATCAGTAGAGGAGATACAGGGGAAGAGTTTAGTACAACAGAGGTACTGATCAGTAGAGGAGATACAGGGGGAGAGTTTAGTGCAACAGAGGTACTGATCAGTAGAGGAGATACAGGGGGAGAGTTTAGTACAACAGAGGTACTGATCAGTAGAGGAGATACAGGGGGAGAGTTTAGTACAACAGAGGTACTGATCAGTAGAGGAGATACAGGGGGAGAGTTTAGTACAACAGAGGTACTGATCAGTAGAGGAGATACAGGGGGAGAGTTTAGTACAACAGAGGTACTGATCAGTAGAGGAAATACAGGGGGAGAGTTTAGTACAACAGAGGTACTGATCAGTAGAGGAGATACAGGGGGAGAGTTTAATACAACAGAGGTACTGATCAGTACAGGAGGTACTGGGGGAGAGTTTAGTACAACAGAGGTACTGATCAATACAGGAGGTACTGGGGGAGAGTTTAGTAAAACAGAGGTACTGATCAGTAGAGGAGATACTGGGGATGTTTAGTACATCATATGTACTGATCAGTACAGGAGGTACTGGGGGAGAGTTTAGTACAACAGAGGTACTGATCAGTAGAGGAGATCCAGGGGGTGAGTTTAGTACAACAAAGGTACTGGTCAGTATAGGGGGTACCGGAGGAGAATTTAGTACAACAGAAGAACTGGTCAGTAGACGAAGTACTGGGGGGGGGAGAGTTTTGTACAACAGAGGTACTGGTCAGTAGAGGAAGTACTGGGGGAGAGTTTAGTACAACAAAGGTACTGGTCAGTATAGGGGGTACCGGAGGAGAATTTAGTACAACAGAGGAACTGGTCAGTAGACGAAGTACTTGGGGAGGGGTTAGTACAACAGAGGAACTGGTCTGTAGACGAAGTACTAGGGGAGAAGTTAGTACAACAGAGGAACTGGTCAGTAGAGGGGTACCGGAGGAGAGTTTATTACAACATAGGTACTTGTTAGTAGAGTAGGTACTGGGGGAGAGGTTAGTACATCAAAGGTACTGGTCAGTAGAGGAAGTAATGGGGGAGAGGTTAGTACAACAGAGGTACTTGTCAGTAGAGGGAATACTGGAGGAGAGTTTAGTACAACAGAGGTACTGGTCAGTAGAGGAGGTACTGAGGGAGAGTTTAGTACAACAGAGGTACTGCTCAGTAGAAGTGTGACTGGGAGAGAGTTTAGTGCAACAGAGGTACTGCCCAGTAGAGGAGATACTGTGTGAGAGTTTAGTACACCAGAGGTATTGTCCTGTAGAGGAGGTACTGTGGGAGAGTTTAGTGCAACAGAGGTACTGGCCAGTAGAGGAGGTACTGGCCAGTAGAGGAGGTACTGGATGGGATTTTAGTACAATTGAAGTACTGGCCAGTAGATGAGATACTGGAGTAGAGTTTAGTACAATATAGGTACTGGCCAGTAAAGGAGGTACTGGAGTAGAGTTTAGTACAACATAGGTACTGGCCAATAGAGGAGTACTGGGGGAGAGTTTAGTATAACGCAAGTACTGGTCAGTGGAGGAGGTACTGGGCGAGAGTTTAGTACAACAGAGGTACTTATCAGTAGAATAGGTACTGTGGAATGTTTAGTACAACAGAAGTACTGGCCAGTAGAGGAGGTACTGAAGGAAAGTTTAGTACAACCGAAGTACTGGCCAGTACAGTAGGTACTGAAGGAAAGCTTAGTACAATAGAAGTACTGGCCTGTGGAAAACGTACTAAAGGAGAGACCAGTGCAACAAAAGTACCCAGCCTTAAAAGCAAAAAGACAGAAGTAATTGTAATAACAAAGAAAAAGACATCACCGCATTGCATAATAAAGACAAGTGGAACCATATTAAAACAGGTAAATGAATTTAAATATCTGGGAACAATGTTTACCTCAGGTGGTAGATGCACAACAGAGGTGAGATTCAGTATAACTGGAGCAAAAGCAGCTTTCCAAAAAATGAGGAAGATACTGTACAATCTATTTATGACAATAGAAACCAGAAAAAAAGAGATCTTAAATGTTATGTAGAGTCAGTTTTAACATTTTTATGTGAATCTTGGACAATAGGACAAGAAAATAACTGGAGGCTGTAGAAACGTCTAATTTCCAATATTATGAATGAACAATTATCATTTTGTGGTCATGTAATTAGAAAGGAACAGCTAGAATATATTGTGACAACTGGGAAAATTGAGGGACGAAGTGATAGAGAGAAGTAATGAGAAAAGATACCAGACAGCTTAAGAGAATGGCTTGGCAGGAGGTCAACAACAGAAATGATAAATAACTGTTGGGATCGAAAGCTTGTGGAAAGACATGATCACCAACGCCAGTAGGAATGGTGCATGGTAGATGATTATAGACTTGTGTACATGTGTGACACATAGCGTTATAAACATACAAGTATTCGGTTTTTGGTTTAGCTTTTGTGTGCCGTGAAGGAAAATGGTGCGTGTGTCCAAAATGATTAAATCTGAGTGGATTTATTACATGGATGAGGTCTATCTGATGGTGTGGTAAGTGAAGTGAAATAAGAACAACTTCATTCCTCGCAGATTATGATACATTTCTATATAAATATTCTTGTGTTTTATAGTTATTATATTATTTTAACATTTGTTTACTCGATGTGTGCTCTTACTTCCATCTTCTATTATTTCATGTTTAAAACACATGTCGATTTTTTAAATAAAAATTAATCTCATATGATTTTAAAATACTGGCGGCCTTCAAACCTTTCTCTGTAATTTCTGTTTGGTCTGGGCCAAGTTTTTCTTCGGGAGGGCGTTGGTAGGGCGTAGGGCGTTGGTAGGGCGTTGGTTGGGCGTTGGTAGGGCATTGGTAGGGCGTTGGTAGGGCATTGGTAGGGCGTTGGTAGGACGTTGGTAGGGCGTTGGTAGGGAGTTAGGGCGTTGGTAGGGCGTTGGTAGGGCATTAGATTTAATAACTGCTCAAACATTCTCCACAGATGAAAATCAACTCAGGTGTGTCACTTGCCAACCACTTCCCCATTTTGCAGCGGCTGCCATTTGACGTAGGGGGCGCTACTCTCTTCAAAAAATACTCCAAATCCGTCAGAGAATTCTGGTGAGACAATGTAAAATGTGTTTCTGTATGCCCACCCCAACGTATTTTATAATATAACGAGAACATTCGAACAGATCTTTTGGGGCAGATCCGAGTCTTGTCTATTTTATGCTAAACAGTATGCAACCTCTTGGGTTCAAGGCTTGAGTAGACTAGTTACACCTGGGTCATGACACAGGAGGTACCCCACTTCTAGAGTGTCAGGAAGCTGAAGGAGTTTGAACACTTACTCGATTGTCCCCTTCTGATGATCAGCACACCATATTGCTGTGAATCTCTTTTGCTTTTCATTTGGATATTTCATAAAAATATTTCACAATTCATAAACAGCAGAAATAGATTCAAGATACAACAAAGCTTGTCAAATCATTGGACAGCTATCTCCACAATTGTCCAACAAGGAAATAACTCTAGAGGGAAAAACGGGCACTCTACAATACAATCTTCATCCCAATGTTGTGTTAACAATGCCATTACTGGATCCTAGATGCAAGAACAATAAGAAAAATAACCTCTACCGAGATTAAATGTGTTAGACGAATGGCAGGAAACAGTCTGAGAGATAAGATCAGAAATGAAGAACTGAGAAGAAAGCTAGGAATAGCCGCCGCCATAGAATATATAAAGAAACAACAGATACGATGATTTGGCCACGTGACAAGGCAGAAAGATCAAAACACAACGAGCCCTCATTAAACGTTACGAGAACACCAGACCCAAGGGTCGACCACGAGTAAGATAGATTGATGGAATATTATAAACACTAGGAAACATAAAACAACAGCAGAGTCTAACAGAAGAGCAAAAGACCGCATATTATGTTTCCCTTCATTGCTGAAATGCAAATGAGGAAGAAAAAGAAGACAATTATATAGCATGTGCTGTTGGGGGTGAGGTTTGATTTTATTTAATGAATGGTAATTTGTTCTCATTGTCCCATGTTGAAGATCGTTTAGCTGGAAACGTTGGTGTGTTTAATCTGATCAAATGTCTGTCATTCTGTAATAGTCAACTTATGTGTGTTTGTCTGAGCAGACAACACGGCCTGGCCAGATCGGCAGCGATCTGATCTGAGCAAACACTGTTGGAACAAACAAACAATTGTGTTTAATGTGTCGATCTGAGCAAACACTGTTGTAATAAACAAACAATTGTGTTTAATGTGTCGATCTGAAGGGCGAAACTGTTTCTAACACAACACAACAGCATATTACAACACCACAGCACAACTCAACACAACAGCACAACACAACTCACAGCTAATTATAGATTTACTAAGGCTGACGGGAACAAAATAACGCAGGGAACCCAATAACTATAGTCCGTTCAAAAATTCATAATCACACCTGAATTAGTTTTGCTTTATAACCGCTTGTTATTTTGGTTTCAAAATTTGCATGCAATCTTATAATATTGGTGACGTTATAGAAATATTTTTTGCTCTGAGAAATTTGATCTAGTTTAAAAGTTTTCTTCTTTAGGCTATATTAAATTCACCCTGTTCGAATTTGACACCATTTTAGGATATATACATTAATTGGGTGCGGTCGTTCACGTAAAATAGTTTGGCTATTGCAGAAACACTAACTTCAGGAAAATCCCGTGCACAAAACTGAATTGTTATTGAACGACATGACGCACCACGGCCTTGGCATTAATTACCGATGGGAATGCGTATCTTTATTAATTTTGTGAAGACTCAGTAGACAATTTGTTGACTTTAAATACCAACATTTATATCTAAATTACAATGAGTTTGAAATGCAAATTTATAACTATGCAAAAGGTTACTATTTTTCTATATTAGCACTTCCTTAGGGAATCCAAGATGGGGCATTTATATTGTGATATTCATGACCCAGAGAGACGAACGCAACTCGCGCTTGGTCTTAATAGATCGTCATGTTCTCGTTGGATTAAACAAGACTCAGAGTGCACTCATGTCAATCAAGGAAGGAAAAGGAAAGTCGACAGCTTTGACATGGATGTCATAAAACGTGAGATATTGAAAATGTTTGCTAATAATGTACTTGTTACTCTCAGGAATTTGAAATTAAAATTGCATGCAGACTGCAATATTGACATTTCTAAAAGTACTCTATGGAAGATTGTGCGAGGAGCCGGCTTCACTTTCAGAAAAAAACTGTTGGGGCAGAAATATTATTTGTGAAAAACCACACTTGGTCATTGCTCGAAGCAAATACCTGAGACAGATCCGTGAGCGGCGGAGTGAACGGTATGATATTGTATATTTGGACGAATCATGGGTCAACGCACACCACACCTATGCTAAAGAATGGCAGTCAGTAAATGGTAAACTCAAAAGAACAACTCCGAGCAACAAAGGCCAGCGCATTATATTAGCGCATGCTGGAAGCACTGAAAACGGCCTTGTCCATGATGCGGGACTTATTTTCCAATCAAAAAGTACCGACGGTAGGGACTACCATACTGAAATGAATGGAAACATTTTCAGGCACTGGTTGGAGAACGATCTTTTACCAATCCTGGAGAGACCTTCTTGCATAGTCATGGATAATGCATCATACCACAATGTCGTATCAGAGGAAGACAAAGTGCCTACTGCATCAAATACAAAAGAGCAAATTAGGACATGGCTTAAATATTCTAAGATTGCATGCAAATTTTGAAACCAAAATAACAAACGGTTATCACGCAAAACTAATTCAGGTGTGATTATGAATTTCTGAACGGACTATAGTGTGAGGTGTTCAACTATAGCAGATATAGACGGTTGAATTCATTCTACCCACAACCAGCCCAGCTTGCAGAGCTATAAACGTCACGACAGTTGGTGGTTTCCCCGCAGGCTTATACAGAGTGTTTTTAAAGTTGCAGTGCAGTGAATTTCTACTCTCGGAAGAAAAAAACGTCACCAGAAATGCGGTTAACTAATGCGTCACACAAATTGTAAAATAAATGGTATTATTCAAATATACTTGACTGCTATCGGCGAGCTTATAATGGGTAATGTTGGTATTAACACAATAAAGTTGTGCCTAAAGCATATATTGAAAATGTCCACCACGGGCCTCAAGACATGTCGTGATTCGTCTTTCCATATTTGCGAAAACCTTCAGAATAATGTCTGGTGATATTTGTTTAATCTTGTCTACTATTTCAGTCTTTAGGTCATTAATTGTCTGCGGATTATTTTCATAAACTTTCCCCTTCAATGCCTCCCACAGATAATAATCTGGGGGTGTTAGATCTGGTGAACGAGCAGGCCAGATTCCACGTGAAGTAATGCGATTTGCAAATATGCTTTCTAAATAATTGAGTGTTGTTGTGGCTGTGTGTGCTGTTGCCCCATCCTGCTGAAACCAGGATTCCATAATTTCCCGTTCTGTAAGGTGTGCTATGAACGGTTCCAGAATTAAAGTACGGTAACGTTCTGCATTTATTGTTTCATTAAAAAATATAGGTCCTATTATCCGCATACGACTTATAGCGCACCACACTCCGACTTTTTGATCGTAAGCGGCACTTGATGAAATTCATGGGGGTTTTCACTGCTCCACAGCCGATTGTTCTGACTGTTCACATAACCGGATAAATGAAACCAGGACTCATCAGTGAAAAAAGTGACGTCAAGCATGGCAGCGCCCTGTTCATAAATAAAATTCTGAAACCACATGCAGTAGTTTAAACGGGATTCATAACCTCTTTCTTGGAGTTGAGACACTTCAGTTAATTTGTATGGACGATAGTGTAGTTCACTTCTTAAAACCTTGTGAACAGAACTCTTAGATATTTGCACCTGTTGAGACAAGTGGTTTAAAGATGCATTTGGACTCATTGTAATTCTGTCTTGGAGTTCCATAATTTGGTCTTGTGAAATTGAAGGTCTTCCAGATCGGTATGCATCTACCACACTACCGGTTTCACGAAACTTTTTGATCAATTTTGTAACAGAATTTCGGTGAGGGACTTGTGAGTGTGGAAATTTCCTCACGAATTGTCTAATGACCTCATCCGTTTATTTACCGCCATTACGAAAGACATGCTCAACCAGAAATACCCTGTTTCCAATCGTCAACACCATTTCCTTCAAGCAATGAGACAGTGCAAGTAGCGTAGTGCCCGTCCTTTACGTAAATAAAACCTTAAAGGAAGCAGCGGTTTGTTCATAAATGTGGTTTACAAAATTGTGGTACGTAGATGATGATTACGTCATTTACTGAATATTAGAAATATTCACTGCACTGCAACTTTAAAAACACCCTGTATAAACCTATAGGTGGCTATGAACACAACACAACACGGCTTAATTTTGCTGTTGTTAGTTAATTAAATGGAGATTAAGAATATTCTACTCATGGAATCAGTTTCATTGCAGTAGGGGCATCCCATATCCGCTCCACTACCCTTCCCAGCATTTCTTGAACCGTATGCAGATAGATTGTCCCTGTAAGGTGTTGATTATAGATAATCTGCTTTTTCCACTATGCACTCCGGACCGACCAGATCCCGTTTTCCATCTTTAGACTCCACAGTCTCTCAATATATACACAGTTTTCCCACCCATTCTCCTCCGCTTCTCTTAAGGAATGAAGAACAAACTTGGCAATGTCCCTATTGTCGAGAGTAAGATTACACTCAGTGCCTGAACTGCCGGGAGATGTGGACACAGGTGTCTCTCATACCTTGATAGTGCCTGAACTGCCGGGAGATGTGGACACAGGTGTCTCTCATACCTTGATAGTGCCTGAACTGCCGGGAGATGTGGACACAGGTGTCTCTCATACCTTGATAGTGCCTGAACTGCCGGGAGATGTGGACACAGGTGTCTCTCATACCTTGATAGTGCCTGAACTGCCGGGAGATGTGGACACAGGTGTCTCTCATACCTTGATAGTGCCTGAACTGCTAGGAGATGTGGACACATGTGTCTCTAATACCTTGGTAGTGCCTGAACTGTCAGGAGGTGTGTACACAGGTGTCTCTCATACCTTGATAGTGCCTGAACTGCCAGGAGATGTGGACACAGGTGTCTCTCATGCCTTGATAGTGCCTGAACTGTCAGGAGATGTGTACATAGGTGTCTCTCATACCTTGATAGTGCCTGAAATGTCAGGAGATGTGGACACAGGTGTCTCTCATACCTTGATAGTGCCTGAACTGTCAGGAGGTGTGTACACAGGTGTCTCTCATACCTTGATAGTGCCTGAACTGCCAGGAGATGTGGACACAGGTGTCTCTCATACCTTGATAGTGCCTGAACTGTCAGGAGATGTGTACATATGTGTCTCTCATACCTTGATAGTGCCTGAACTGCCAGGAGATGTGGACACAGGTGTCTCTCATACCTTGATAGTGCCTGAACTGCCAGGAGATGTCGACACAGGTGTCTCTCATACCTTGATAGTGCCTGAACTGCCAGGAGATGTGGACACAGGTGTCTCTCATACCTTGATAGTGCCTGAACTGCCAGAAGATGTGGACACAGGTGTCTCTCATACCTTGATAGTGCCTGAACTGTCAGGAGATGTGTACATAGGTGTCTCTCATACCTTGATAGTGCCTGAACTGTCAGGAGATGTGGACACAGGTGTCTCTCATACCTTGATAGTGCCTGAACTGCCAGGAGATGTGAAAACAGGTGTCTCTCATACCTTGATAGTGCCTGAACTGCCAAGAGATGTTGACACAGGTGTCTCTCATACCTTGATAGTGCCTGAACTGCTAGGAGATGTGGACACAGGTGTCTCTCATACCTTGATAGTGCCTGAACTGTCAGGAGATGTGGACACAGGTGTCTCTCATACCTTGATAGTGCCTGAACTGTCAGGAGATGTGGACACAGGTGCCTCTCATACCTTGATAGTGCCTGAACTGCCGGAGATGTGAACACAGGTGCCTCTCATACCTTGATAGTGCCTGAACTGCCGGGAGATGTGGACACATTTGTCTCTCATACCTTGATAGTGCCTGAACTGCCGGAGATGTGAACACAGGTGTCTCTCATACCTTGATAGTGCCTGAACTGTCAGGAGATGTGGACACAGGTGTCTCTCATACCTTGATAGTGCCTGAACTGTCAGGAGATGTGGACACAGGTGTCTCTCATGCCTTGATAGTGCCTGAACTGTCAGGAGATGTGGACACAGGTGTCTCTCATACCTTGATAGTGCCTGAACTGTCAGGAGATGTGTACATAGGTGTCTCTCATACCTTGATAGTGCCTGAACTGTCAGGAGATGTGGACACAGGTGTCTCTCATACCTTGATAGTGCCTGAACTGCCGGGAGATGTTGACACAGGTGTCTCTCATACCTTGATAGTGCCTGAACTGTCAGGAGATGTGTACACAGGTGCCTCTCATACCTTGATAGTGCCTGAACTGCCGGAGATGTGAACACAGGTGCCTCTCATACCTTGATAGTGCCTGAACTGCCGGAGATGTGGACACATTTGTCTCTCATACCTTGATAGTGCCTGAACTGCGGAGATGTGAACACAGGTGTCTCTCATACCTTGATAGTGCCTGAACTGCCGGAGATGTAGACACAGGTGTCTCTCATACCTTGATAGTGCCTGAACTGCCGGAGATGTGAACACAGGTGTCTCTCATACCTTGATAGTGCCTGAACTGCCAGGAAATGTGGACACAGGTGTCTCTCATACCTTGATAGTGCCTGAAGTACCTGAACTGTCAGGAGATGTGGACACAGGTGTCTCTCATACCTTCATAGTGCCTGAGTGCCTCTCATCCCTCCCTCACCCAGTGACCGCCCTATGGTTGCCGGCTCTTTGGACAAGCTGAACTGTGGCGCCCTCTCTAAGTTTAATTATTTAAATTTCCACAAGAAAAAACTATAAATGTTGGAAGATCCTTGATGGTGCCCTTAAGCACACGATATTGCCCATTTTGCCGATATCTTGAGCCGACCCTACCACCACCACCCCACACAATTCATGTTTGCATATATTTCTATTTGCATGTATACGAACAGTAATGAATTCGTCCAGGAGCAGAAAGGGAGAACAGACCAAAACAGTATTGATAGTTTCATAGCCGCTTATCTGAAGGAGATGAAGGAGCGCGATCAGAAGGGGGAGCAATCATATCTCGACGGTGGGTTTCAATTTGTTGTTCTCCTTTTGTTTAGTAAAATGTTTAGTTTGATGAAAGTCCAGATGTGAAACCTAATTACAATGATAGCCGTGTGGTGATATGACAAGTGATAACTAAGGGATGTGGACTGTGAATAAAGAATACATGGACCAATGTTATGATTAGCAGAACAGATGGATGTGGGGTAAAGTCCTACTTTAGGGTAATAATTTATTTCATTTCGGAAGAATAGCATCCACTTGAGTTACATTGCACATTATTCAGTGGTTCTCTAATCTGTCATTATTCATTCATTTTCCTTTTGGGCCGAAGTCGGCACATCGGGCGAAAGTCATAGTTCGCACGACTGAATATTTGCTGCTAGTTCTTGCTTATTTCTTAGTCCCATAGACTTTTAATCCTTCCCTATGATTTGTTCTACTAGCGATTCTCTTGGTCTGCCTTGTTTTCATTTACCAGATGGTTTTCACGGGGAAGTCTGTCTTCATTCACTTTCAGCACATCATCGGTGCATGTGCAGCACAAAACATTATCTTGTAGCACAATTGTATCCTGTATAAAGCTCTTCACTCCTACCTTCTGTTACCGGTGTCAAACATGGCCATTCACATCTCGTCCCAGCATTTCTCGAAGCGCATACAGACTGATTGTTCCTGTAAGGTGTTGACTGTCGATACATCTACTTTTCCCACTAAAAACTCCGGAGAGACAGATGCCTTTTCCATTTTTAACTCCCCAGTCTCTTAATATATACATCATTGCCCAGTCTCTTAATATATACATCATTGCCCATTCTCTTAATATATACATCATTGCCCAGTCTCTTAATATATACATCATTGCCCATTCTCTTAATATATAAATCATTGCCCATTCTCTTAATATATACATCATTGCCCAGTCTCTTAATGAATGAAGAGAAAAAAGGCGATTTCCTCTTTGTCTAGCGTAAGGTCACACACAGTGTTACAGCTGCCAGCAAGCATATCAGCTATTTTATTGCCATGTACACCAGCATGCTCTGGACGGTACACCCAGGTTAACGCGCTCACTGTAGAGCCATCCAAGAGCTGCATCCACTCCTGCCGCAGACACTGTCAATCTTCTGTAACATACTTTGCGAGTCAGTCACCAAAACTGCGTGATCAATGACCTGTGTAACCAATCATGTAATCGCCGCCGTTGCTGCTCTATCTATCACATGTTGATGTTGGTCAACACAAAAGTTGCTTGTTCATGGACAACGGGTGGAGCGACCAGAATAGAAACAGAATTAGGATAACAGAGCCCGTCTTACACGACAAGAGGTACAACAATCTGTCCGTCTGGACCCCATACAACCAAACTGGGCAAAACAACGAATGGAGACCTGTTCAGACATTGAGGCAAGCCTAGTCACAGCCATCAATATATTTACTAAGGCTTGAGGGCTAAACGGGAAATTTCGGAATCATCCAAATTGTGTGATGTCATCAGTTATGCAAGCTATAGACGGTATACGTCATTTGATCCACAACAGTCCATGGTTTGTAAGGTGAATACGTCACAAACTTTAAGTGATTAGTTCATTTGTGGACCTTAGTAAAACTATAGATGGCTGTGTTCAGGGTAGACTAGATGGAGAACATCAGGCAAACCCAACAACGGATCACGTGACACAATGGTTGAGGTTATCAGGGGGAGAGTTAGAACTGTCTCCATCGGGATAAGATGGATGGACAGAAGAGAGATGTTGTAGAGAAGGGAGATGTTGTAGTGAAGGGAGATGTTGTAGTGAAGGGATATGTTATAGTGAAAGGAGATGTTGTAGTGAAGGGAGATGTTGTAGAGAAGGGAGATGTTGTAGTGAAGGGAGATGTTGTAAAGAGGGGAGATGTTGTAGTGAAGGGAGATGTTGTAGGGGAGGGAAATGTTGTAGGAGAGGGAGATGTTGTAGTGAAGGGAGATGTTGTAGTAAAGGGAGATATGGTAGGGGAGGGAAATGTTCTAGGGGAGGGAGATGTTGTAGGGGAGGGAGATGTTGTAGTGAAGGGAGATGTTGTAGGGGAGGGCGATGTTGTAGGGGAGGGAGATGTTGCAGGGGATGGAGAGGATGTAGGGGAGGAAGATGTTGTAGGGGAGGGAGATCTTGCAGGGAAGGGTGAGGATGTAGGGGAGGGAGATGTTGTAGAGGAGGGAGAGGATGTAGGCGAGGGAGATGTTGTAGAGGAGGGAGAGGATGTAGGCGAGGGAGATGTTGTAGAGGAGGGAGAGGATGTAGGGGAGGGAGATGTTGTAGATAAAGAGAAAAAATAAAAAGAGGTAGAAGAAAACGTAGGGGTGAAATAGAAGAACAACAAGAAAGAGGGGAATGAGAAGATGAAGGAGAAGAAGAACGATAGAAAGGAGGAAGACGAGATGAAGAAAGAGGAGAATAAGAAGAAAAGAAAAGGAGAAGAATAAAGAGAATAAGAAGAGGAAAGAGAAGATTGAGAAGAAGAAGCAGAGATGCTTGTGTGACTTCAGCTACTCTACTTTAGATGTTATTCAGGAAAGGTTACATATGAAGGTCATTGCCACGTACGATGTGACATTTCCTGCCCAAATTTATTTAATTTGGTTTTACTTTCTGTCTGTCAGAGAAAAATCTGGTCCGTGTGATGCAGAACTTGTTTGCTGCCGGCACAGAGACAACCAGCAACACGATTATGTGGTTTATGCTGTACCTACTTCACTATCCACTGGTTCAGGAGAAGGTCGGACTCAAGCTACTCACCTTCACCCTCACACTCACCCTCACTCGCCATTATCCTCACATTCACCCTCACACTCACCCTCACTCGCCATTATCCTCACATTCACCCTCACACTCACCCTCTTCCTCACCCTCGCAGTCACCCTCACACCTACCCTCACACTCACTCTCACACCTACCATCACTCACACCTACCCTCACACCTACCCTCACACTCACCCTCACCCTCACACCTACCCTCACACCTACCCTAACACCTACCCTCACACTCACACCTACCCTCATACTCACACCTACCCTCACACTCACACCTACCCTCACACCTACCCTCACACCTACCCTCACACCTACCCTCATACTCACACCTACCCTCATACCCACACCTACCCTCATACTCACACCTACCCTCACACCTACCCTCACACCTACCCTCACACCTACCCTCACACCTACCCTCATACTCACACCTACCCTCACACCTACCCTCACACCTACCCTCACACCTACCCTCACACCTACCCTCATACTCACACCTACCCTCATACTCGCACCTACCCTCACACCTACCCTCATACTCACACCTACCCTCACACCTACCCTCACACCTACCCTCACACCTACCCTCATACTCACACCTACCCTCATACTCACACCTACCCTCACACCTACCCTCACACCTACCCTCACACCTACCCTCACACTCACACCTACCCTCATACTCACACCTACCCTCATACCTACCCTCACACTCACACCTACCCTCATACTCACACCTACCCTCACACCTACCCTCACACTCACACCTACCCTCACACTCACACCTACCCTCATACTCACACCTACCCTCATACTCGCACCTACCCTCACACTCACACCTACCCTCACACTCACACCTACCCTCATACTCACACCTACCCTCACACCTACCCTCACACTCACACCTACCCTCATACTCACATCTACCCTCGCACTCACCCTTACCCTTACCCTCAGACTCACACTCACACCTACCCTCATACTCACACCTACCCTCATACTCACACCTACCCTCACACCTACCCTCACACCTACCCTCACACCTACCCTCACACTCACACCTACCCTCACACTCACACCTACCCTCATACTCACACCTACCCTCGCACTCACCCTTACCCTTACCCTCAGACTCACACTCACATTCACACTCACACCTACCCTCACACTCACACCTACCCTCACACTCACACCTACCCTCATACTCACACCTACCCTCGCACTCACACCTACCTTCACACTCACCCTTACCCTTACCCTCAGACTCACACTCACCCTCACACTCACCCTTACCCTTACCCTCAGACTCACACTCACATTCACACTCACATCACCCTCACACTCACATCACCCTCACACTCACATCACTCTCACACTCACATCACCCTCACACTCACATCACCCTCACACTCACATCACCCTCACACTCACCCTCACACTCGCCCTTACCCTCATACTCACACTAATGCTCACACCTACCCCCACACTCACATCACCCTCACACTCACCCTTACCCTCACACTCACCTTCACTCTCACACCTACCCTGATACTCACTCTTACACTCACACTCACTCTAACCCACGTTTCACTTTCACTCACCCTCACATTCACCCTTCACCCTCACATTCACCCTCACACTCGCCCTTACACTCATCCTCCCACTCACCCTTACACTCACACTCGCCCTTACCCTTACCCTCACCCTCATACTCACTCACACTCACCCACACACTCACACTCACCCTCTTACTCACCCTCACACTCACTCACCCACACCCACACACTCACATTCACCCACATAATTACACTGACCCTCACACTGACCCTTACACTGACCCTCACACTCACCCTCACACTCACCCACACACTCACACTGACCCTTACACTGACCCTCACACTCACCCACACACTCACCCACACACTCACACTTACCCTCTTACTCACCCTCACACTCACTCACCCACACCCACACACTCACACTCACCCACACAATCACACTGACCCTCACACTGACCCTTACACTCACCCTCAAACTCACCCTCCGCATCACCCACTGGGTAGATTCCAAGATATCACCTTCATCCTTTCATTTTAATTGTATCTCTTGGGTCAAACTCGTTGCTACCTCCACCTCATCATCATTGCTACTCTAACACAATCTTGTTGCTACTCCACCTCATCATCATTGCTACCTCTAACACAATCTCGTTGCTACCTCTAACACAATCTCATTGCTACCTCTAACACAATCTCATTGCTACCTCTAACACAATCTCATTGCTACCTCCACCTCATCATCATTGCTACCTCTATCACAATCTCGTTGCTACCTCTAACACAATCTCATTGCTACCTCTAACACAATCTCATTGCTACCTCTAACACAATCTCGTTGCTACCTCCACCTCATCATAGTTGCTACCTCTAACACAATCTCGTTGCTACCTCCACCTCATCATAGTTGCTACCTCTAACACAATCTCATTGCTACCTCCACCTCATCATCATTGCTACCTCTAACACAATCTCATTGCTACCTCTAACACAATCTCATTGCTACCTCCACCTCATCATCATTGCTACCTCTAACACAATCTCATTGCTACCTCTAACACAATCTCGTTGCTACCTCCACCTCATCATCATTGCTACCTCTAACACAATCTCATTGCTACCTCTAACACAATCTCATTGCTACCTCTAACACAATCTCATTGCTACCTCTAACACAATCTCATTGCTACCTCCACCTCATCATCATTGCTACCTCTAACACAATCTCATTGCTACCTCTAACACAATCTCATTGCTACCTCCACCTCATCATCATTGCTACCTCCACCTCATCATCATTGCTACCTCTAACACAATCTCATTGCTACCTCCACCTCATCATCATTGCTACCTCTAACACAATCTCGTTGCTACCTCCACCTCATCATCATTGCTACCTCTAACACAATCTCGTTGCTACCTCCACCTCATCATCATTGCTACCTCTAACACAATCTCGTTGCTACCTCCACCTCATCATCATTGCTACCTCTAACACAATCTCATTGCTACCTCCACCTCATCATCATTGCTACCTCTAACACAATCTCGTTGATACCTCAACCCCATCATCATTGCTACCTCTAACACAATCTCGTTGATACCTCAACCCCATCATCATTGCTACCTCTAACACAATCTCGTTGATACCTCAACCCATCATCATTGCTACCTATAACACAATCTCGTTGCCACCTCAACCCCATTATCACTGCTACCTCTAACACAATCTCGTTGCTACCTCAACCCCATTATCACTGCTAATTCTAATGCAATCTCGTTGCTACCTCAACCCCATTATCACTGCTACCTCTAACACAATCTCGTTGCTACCTCAACCCCATTATCACTGCTACCACTAATCCCATAATCACTGCTACTTATAATCATATAATCACTGCTATCACACCCCACTATCACCGTTACCTCCATCCCATTATCATTACTACATTTTAGTTGTATGACACCAAGGATAAAAACAACTGTTTTCTATTTTAGTTGTGTGACACCAAGGATAAAAACAACTGTTCTCTATTTTAGTTGTATGACACCAAGGATAAAAACAACAGTTTTCTATTTTAGTTGTATGACACCAAGGATAAAAACAACTGTTTTCTATTTTAGTTGTATGACACCAAGGATAAAAACAACTGTTTTCTATTTTAGTTGTGTGACACCAAGGATAAAAACAACTGTTTTCTATTTTAGTTGTATGCCACCAAGGATAAAAACAACTGTTTTCTATTTTAGTTGTGTGACACCAAGGATAAAAACAACTGTTTTCTATTTTAGTTGTTTGACACCAAGGATAAAAACAACTGTTTTCTATTTTAGTTGTATGACACCAAGGATAAAAACAACTGTTTTCTATTTTAGTTGTATGACACCAAGGATAAAAACAACATTTTTCTATTTTAGTTGTATGACACCAAGGATAAAAACAACTGTTTTCTATTTTAGTTGTATGACACCAAGGATAAAAACAACTGTTTTCTATTTTAGTTGTATGACACCAAGGATAAAAACAACTGTTTTTTATTTTAGATTTATGACATCAAGAATAAAAAAAATGATGTTTCCTATTTTAGATATATAATACCAAGGGTAAAAAATGTTCCTATTTTAGATTTATAATACCAAGGGTAAAAAATGTTTCCTATTTTAGATTTATGACATAAAGAATTTAAAAAATGTTTCCTATTTTAGATTTATGAAGAAATCATGAACGAGGTTGGACATGCTCGAACCCCCAACATCACGGACAAGCCAAAACTCAATTTTCTGAATGCAACCATCATGGAAACCATGAGGATGTCCAGCCTTTTACCTTTCAGGTAATGCTTGAGCAGAAACAGCTCCATCGAGCCAGTAGATTTGCAGGTGTCTAGAATATATCAGTAGGATAAAGACCTCTACCCACAAGGATGTTCTCCCTAGTTCGGCGTAACACAATCTTCACACCAAAGTTGTGCTACAACTGTTAGACCAGCAAACTAGACTTAAGAACAATAATACAAATAACTACTACCAAAATTAAATGTCTTAGACCAGAGGTGGAAAACATATTGGCCAGCGGGTCAGAAACGGCCCGCCAAGATATTTTGACCGGCCCTTGTTCTTTTATTTGAAAATTACTATACTCTCCAATCTCTGGGCAGAAAGATCAAAACACAACGAGCCTTCAATAAACGTTGCGAGAACACCAGACTCAAGGGCCGACCATGAAAAAAAAATGGACTAGTGGAATATTAGAAACACTGGGAAACATTACAGCAGGAGAAACCAACAGAAGATCAAATGATCACAAAGTATATCTCCCCGCGACGCTGAAAGGCAATAAAGAAGGAAAGAAGAAGATGTGCACAATCATGTACGCCCACGTACCACATGTTCATGTGGCTGGGTGGTTTAGAGATGTTCACCTACAGGCAGGAAGGTGCTAGGTTCGCATCCTGCCATAAGTGGTGGGACATTTTGTCATCGAATCAGTTGTTTCTTTGAGACTCCATCCTCACCTAGTTTCTGGGTAGTGAGGCCCTCTCAGGTACCATGTTATGTTTATTTTGCATGTACCCTCTCAGGTACCATGTTATGTTTATTTTGCATGTACCCTCTCAGGTACCATGTTATGTTTATTTTGCATGTACCCTCTCAGGTACCATGTTATGTTTATTTTGCATGTACCCTCTCAGGTACCATGTTATGTTCATTTTGTATGTACCCTCTCAGGTACCATGTTATGTTCATTTTGTATGTACCCTCTCAGGTACCATGTTATGTTCATTTTGTATGTACCTCTCGCATAATGGCGAAAAGCAAGAGATCAGACCACATTCAAGAACCAATGACAGCCAGAAGTTGGGAAGAGTAAGCCAAAATGGCAACCGCCCAGACAAATTGTTAAGCGATTGAAGATCTGCCCATTCCGCATCTGCATCATCGTCATTATGTGCCATACCGGTTGGTGTAGGCGATCATGTCCTTCCACAATCCTCTATCCACAGTGCGTTGTATAAATTCTGTTGTTGACTGTTTTCCATGCCATGACACAAGCTATCTAGTATCTTCT
The DNA here is from genome assembly GCA_032433765.1 of Megaustenia siamemsis. Lineage (NCBI taxonomy): Eukaryota > Metazoa > Mollusca > Gastropoda > Stylommatophora > Ariophantidae > Megaustenia > Megaustenia siamemsis. The sequence goes on from JAVIAB010000124.1 coordinate 111,775,203, forward strand.
CATTTTGTCGTCCGCGATCTCTCTTTTTTTAAAATTTTGCCAGTTGTAACCATGTATTCCAACTTTCCTCTTCTTATGATGTGCCCAAAAAATGTTGATTGTTTCTTTCTGATGTTTTTTAGAAGCTCCCTTTTTGTATTGGTCTTTTTATCTGTCCAGTGAACTTTCAACATGTTTCTGAGAAATCCCATCTCTATAGCCTCTAATCGTCTTTTCATTTGTTTGTCTACTGTCCATGATTCGCTTCCATAGGTCAGAATTGGCTTGTTATAGCACCGATGAACTCTCTTTCTCACTTCTATTAACATAGACTTGTTGCACAAGACGTTTTTCATTTTCTGAAAGGCTATTTTGGCGAGCTATTCTGCCTTTACTTCTGTGGTGCATCTTCCATCTGATGTTATTATAGTTATGGTAGGCCCCGGTATCACTGTAAACGAATTAAAATCCATAATTGCACAACCGCCCGTGCCAATGGAATCATCCGAATTACTAACTCATCTCCCAAACAAAGAAAGATAACTGTAGTCCCCATCACAGCAGTCTCGGCACACGCCAAAAGACATAAGGCAAAACCGCACGGAAAGGGAACACAACCAACTGTTCCCTGTCATACGAAATCATCATTCATCGTAAACAATTGGAGTATCGAAACATGATCAAAACGGATGAGACACACAGCTCACGGTGTGCACAGAGCACTTAACTCAGTAGCTCCTGCAACAAGCCGGACCTGCAATATGAGGAAACTGCAACAAGGAACAAGGAACACTTTTCATGCATAGCCTTCAATTGTTCCTGCCGCCTATCCACGATATTGACCGGAAGTTCACGTTCACCTGAAAGTGTTGTTGTTGCGTTCGCCAGCTTTCAACTCTGACGAAGTCCCTAGAGACTAGGAACTGAATTTTGCATGTTAATCCATTTTCCCTGGCAGCCGTGTAAAAATGCCGTGTAAAGTAAAGGTCAAGTACGAGACTTGAATCCTTTTAGCACGCGAGTTTTCACCCAAATGTGCTCGGCCGTTTATCTAGAAGTGTTCGGAGACTTCTGGATAGTGTCGCTTCAGCATTCGAACTGGGTTTTTTTTCCAACCACTAGAACAACTCACACTGCTCCCAGCGGGAATCAAACACGGGTTGTCCGAACGTCGGTAGTCCAGTCGAATGGTTTTCCCAACTATGCTACTGAAACCCCCAAGTACAAGTGTGCTATAAAGATGTACAAGCGTGCCATAAAGCTGTACATAATGTACAAGTATGTTAGAAAGATGTAGAAGCTAGAAAGATGTACACGATGTGCAAAGATTAGAAAGATGTACAAGATAGAGAAATGTACAAGGATGCTAATTAGATGCACAAGCTAGAAAGATGTACAAGTATGCTAGAAATTGTACAAGCTACACAAATGAAAAAGGATACTTGAAAAATGTGTTGTAAAGATGTACAATTTGTGCTAGAGAAATCATTATCTTCTCCAATTCTCATTTGCCACGAACCATTTGATATCAGTCTTGATATTTTCTTGTCTATTTTTCTCTGGTCAAAAAATGATTCAAACTTTCTCTCTCTCTCTCTCTCTCTCTCTCTCTCTCTCTCTCTCTCTCTCTCTCTCTCTCTCTCTCTCTCTCTCTCTCTCGCTCGCTTTTCTTCAGTTCCTCTTGTACCTGTTCAGGTGTCGAGGGAGATACAAAGTTCTGATTCTCGCCCTTTTGGTGGCTTCATTCATTGTCAATTGATGTTGTTGTAGTGTTTCTTTGATGTTGTCTGTCCATCTTACTCTGGGTCTGCCTCTTGCTTTTCTCCTTCCTCCACTTTTAACATATGCTTTGTATGATAAGGAATCGTACGGATTTCTTTCTAGATGGACAAACCAGTTTATTTGTTGTTTCTGTTTGTAGCTTAGGATTGGCTCAATGCCTACTCTTTCTAGATGGACAAACCAGTTTATTTGTTGTTTCTGTTTGTAGCTTAGGGTTGGCTCAATGCCTACTCTTTCTAGATGGACAAACCAGTTTATTTGTTGTTTCTATTTGTAGCTTAGGGTTGGCTCAATGCCAACTCTTTCTAGATGGACAAACCCGTTTATTTGTTGTTTCTGTTTGTAGCTTAGGGTTGGCTCAATGTCAACTCTTTCTCTTATAATATCATTTCTGGTTCTGTCTTTTCTGGTTACTTCAGGCACTTTACTCAGACATCTCATCTCTGTGGTGACAAGCTTTCTTTTGTGCATAGACGTAAGTGTCCATGTTTGGCATTGGTAGCACAATGTTGGAATGAATATACTCTGTATAAGATGTTTCTTGGTGGTAATTGGTGTTGTTTTGTGTTGAAGTCTAGGTGATTCAAACTTCCTACAATGTCTTTATTTACTGATTTTGTTTGCCATGCAGCCTCCAGCATCAGTGCAGTGAAGATGTCCTAATTAGAGGCTACAGAATCCCAAAAGGGACCCAGATTGTGCCTCATCTTGATTCAGTCCTTTTGGATGAGACAATCTGGGGTGACCCTGACGTGTTTCGACCTGAGAGGTTCCTCGACAAGGGAGGCAATCTGGCCAAGTTTGATGAGTTCATTCCCTTTTCCATTGGTAAGTTGTAAGTGAGATTAAAAAGACCATCTTTACATTATCATCCAAGTACTTGCTGGATCGGAAAATAAAGGCACCTTGTCCAGTGCAGTCGCCATGAGATGGTCAGATTTGAGTTTTATTTCAACACCAATACATTTTTTTTATTATTATTAGACCCTAACATGATTTGAACCACACCCTTCTGGTTTTAAGCTTGACCAGGTATTTCACACACAAACCTTGCTGGTATTGTGGCACATGTCTTTTGATCTCTTTCTGGCAGTCCCCATTGTTAGTTACCACAGACCCCAGATATTCAAAGTTTGTTACAATTTCAAGTTCTTCACTGTTGACGATAATTTTGGCTTGGCATTTTATTTTGTCAATGGACTTAATCTTGGTTTCTGTATGTTTAGATAGAGGTTTTGCTCTTCACTGCTTTATTGTAACACACTCACTTATATCTGTTGATCCTTCTGTACTTTTGAGTTTGAGCCCATCACAATTAATATAATATGGGCAGAATTAGCAATGAGAATTTTGCTACTGCTGGAGCTACTGAGTTTAGTGCTCTGTGCACACCATGAGCTGTGTTTTTCATTCAGATCGTGTTTCAATATTCCAATTGCCTATGATGAATGATAATATCGTATGACAAAAGATAGTTCGGCTGCATTCACTTTTAGTGCCACTTCACCTTATGTCTTTTGGCATGTGCTATGGTTGCTATGATGGGGACTGCAGCTGCCTTTCTTTGTTTGGATCCTTTAGTGAGATAAGAAAGATGTTAATTCGAATGATTCCACTGGCAGAGGCGGTTTGAGCAATTATGGAGTTTAATTTGTTTGCAGTGATACCGGGGCCTTAGACTAACTATAACTGGCAATGAGAGAGGCAAGTCAACAAAACAATACCAGGTTTAACATATTCATACATGATCAAATTACTGACAAATTATTATTGTTTACTAACAACTGTCTGTCAAAATGTATAGTTTCTAAATTGATGTTTTAAATATCTCTCCATCTCTGTGTGTATGTGGTTGATGCTCTGTATCAGAGTTTTTACAACTAGCTGGAGAAATCATAAACGTCGTCAAAATTATAAGGAAGAGACAATGTACATTTATTGGACATGTGATGCGAAAAGAAGGCATAACAGACAAAATGAATGAAAAGAAGAGCAGAGGAGAACCAAGAGAAAGAATATTGAAATATTGATCCAAATGACTTAACAAAAGATCACTGACTGAAATTATGACATGCATGAAGGACACCACAAACAACTTATAGAATGCCTAAAAGAGATACATCTAGATGACATGGATATACAACTAATATGTAATCTATACTGGGTGGGAGCAAACAGCAATAATAAAATATAACAAATAGAACTCTACACCCATTGATATAACAAGAGGAGTAACACAGGGATGCATCCTATCACCAAGCTTATTCAATCTATACACTGAGCAAATCTTTAAAAACATCATAGAGATGCCAGGCCTACAAATTAATGGAAAGATAACCATTAACCTAAGATATGCTGACGATACTGTACTACTAGCAGATAATCCTAAAGACCTACAACAATTACTTAATGAAATAAACATGACAAGCAAAAAATATGGGCTAGATAAGAATATCAAAAAGACTAAAACTATGATCATTATCAAAGAAAATACTCAAACTCACAAGTGGATATCAAAATGAAGGAATAGACCTGGAGACAGTTCAGAACTACAACTACCTTGGACATACTATAACCAGTGATGGAAAATGTACAACTGAAATAAACAAAAGAATAGGAATGGCAAAAAGTAATTTTAATGTCATGAAGAACATACTAACATCAAACAAATAACACCAGGGCTAAAACTAAGAATAGCAAATGTTACATCTTCTCAATATTCCTATATGGTGCAGAAACATGGACATTAGACAAGAAAACAGAACAGAGAATTGAAGCCTTTGAAATGTGGATATATAGAAGATTAGGTAGAATTGGATGGAAGGAAAAGAAAACAAACGATGAAGTTTTAAAACAACTAAAAATGAAAAGAGAACTACTAAACACAATTCAAAACAAGACAAATGCGATTTTTGGGCCATGTTAAAAGACACAACAGCCTACTAAAAGTAATTATGGAGGGAAAAAAATACAAGGTAAAAGAGGCAGAGGCAGACCAAGACTAACATGGACGAGCAACATCAAAAGATGGACAAATCAGCCTATGACAACCTGCACCATCATAGCAAGAGACAGAGCTGAATAGCGCTGCACTGTAGCTCAATCTTCGTTGCAGAGACAGCACTCGATATATGATGATGATGAAGGACCAGGAGATGCAGAGGAAGTTGATCACATACGTCAACTGGCATGGCACCTGATGATGATCAGAGTTTCTCAAATATTTGAGTTATTTGCAGGTCATCATCACTGCACTCCAAACATGTCCAGAGGTCCTCAGCAGATCTCGCAGTGTCCAACGACTGACGACTCCAGTTCTGTGTTGGTTGATAAGTATTCTTATACGCCCACTAAATTTTACGTTTCTGGCTGTGTCCATCTTAACTCCCATCTTAACTCCCATCTTAACTCCCATCTCTTTCATCTGAAAGAGTTCCCCAATATTTGTATAAAATTTTCAGTTATAAAAGTTACACATTTCTCTCTCATTCCCCAATATTTGTATAAAAGTTACACATTTCTCTCTCATTCCCCAATATTTGTATAAAAGTTACACATTTCTCTCTCATTCCCCAATATTTGTATAAAAGTTACACATTTCTCTCTCATCCCCAATATTTGTATAAAAGTTACACATTTCTCTCTCATTCCCCAGTATTTGTATAAAAGTTACACATTTCTCTCTCATTCCCAGTATTTGTATAAAAGTTACACATTTCTCTCTCATTCCCCAATATTTGTATAAAAGTTACACATTTCTCTCTCATTCCCCAATATTTGTATAAAAGTTACACATTTCTCTCTCATTCCCCAATATTTGTATAAAAGTTACACATTTCTCTCTCATTCCCCAGTATTTGTATAAAAGTTACACATTTCTCTCTCATTCCCCAATATTTGTATAAAAGTTACACATTTCTCTCTCATTCCCCAATATTTGTATAAAAGTTACACATTTCTCTCTCATTCCCAAATATTTGTATAAAAGTTACACATTTCTCCTCAAAAACTCCATCAATATTGACTTCACACATTCCCCAGGAAGAAGGATCTGCATGGGAGAAGCCTTAGCCAAGATGGAACTGTTCCTGTATTTGTCCACTTTGGTTCAGCGCTTCAAGTTTCTACCTGCTGACCCCAAAGACCTACCACCCCTTACGGGTCAGTTTGGTATCACCTGTCCACCCCAAATCTACCAGATCAGATGTGTAGAGAGACGAGCTACTCCATGAACAAGTCATCTGGAAACCTTTCACTGCCTATTACCTACTTCATTAAAAAAAATTATTAAAATTAGCAGAATTGTTTATCCAAGAGAGATTTTTCTTTAACTCTTTCCATAGGTTCCGCCATTTCCATTTCGGTTGCGTACGTTCAGCCGTATAGTGCGCCATGCTCAATTTTTATTAGTGTGAACGCCATCAGACCATATTCATTTTACATGTCTTGTATCATCTGGATATTGGTGAAATCTAATTCCTTGTTCAATTATCTAAACATTAATATATAATATGTTATGTGTTAGATAAATATAATTATATAGATTGATTCTTAAAACCATGAACAATTTTGTCTCTGAAATCTCTTCCGTTGTGTCGATAAAAAGCTTCCGTACGGAAAGAGTTAAAGAAAAACAGGAGTATGAGGTCTACGTTAAAGAAAGTAAAGAAACTATAAACCAGTGACACAGACAGAGTGTCAAGTGTTGTTTTGTTCATGCTAAACTTGACCTCTGTGTGTTGTTGTTTTGTTCATGCTAAACTTGACTTCTATAACATGTGTAGTAATTAATTATACATTTAGTTCTAATTATATTGTTTATCCTAACAGTTTCTACCCGCCTTCACCAAAAAAAGTAACAGTTGTTATGTTGATAATTTACTGCACACCAAATATCAGGTCATTTACTACACACCAAATATCAGGTCATTTACTACACGCCCAAATATCAGGTCATTTACTACACACCAAATATCAGGTCATTTACTACACACCAAACATCAGGTCATTTACTACATGCCCAAATATCAGGTCATTTACTACACGCCCAAATATCAGGTCATTTACTATACACTACACCCATATATCAGGTCATTTACTACACGCCCAATATCTGGTCATTTACTACACGCCCAATATCAGGTCATTTACTACATGCCCAATATCAGGTCATTTACTACATGCCCAAATATCAGGTCATTTACTACACGCCCAAATATCAGGCCATTTATTACACACTCAAATATTGGATCATTTACTACACACCCAAATATCAGGTCATATATTACACGCTCAAATATTAGATCATTTATTACACACTCAAATATTAGATCATTTACTACACACCCAAATATCAGGTTATTTATTACACACTCAAATATTAGATCATTTATTACACACTCAAATATTAGATCATTTATTACACACCCAAATATTAGATAATTTATTACACACCCAAATATTATATCATTTATTACACACTCAAATATCAGGTTATTTATTACACACTCAAATATTAGATAATATTACACACTCAAATATTTATCATTTATTACACACTCAAATATCAGGTTATTTATTACACACTCAAATATTAGATCATTTATTACACACTCAAATATTAGATCATTTATTACACACCCAAATATTAGATAATTTATTACACACCCAAATATTAGATCATTTACTACACAACCAAATATTAGACCATTTACTGCACACTCAAAATATATATAATTTATTACACACCCAAATATTATATAATTTATTACACACTCAAATATCAGGTTATTTATTACACACTCAAATATTAGATCATTTATTACAAACTCAAATATTAGATCATTTATTACACACCCAAATATTAGATAATTTATTACACACCCAAATATTATATCATTTATTACACACTCAAATATCAGGTTATTTATTACACACTCAAATATTAGATAATTTATTACACACTCAAATATTTTATCATTTATTACACACTCAAATATCAGGTTATTTATTACACACTCAAATATTAGATCATTTATTACACACTCAAATATTAGATCATTTATTACACACCCAAATATTAGATAATTTATTACACACCCAAATATTAGATCATTTACTACACAACCAAATATTAGATCATTTACTACACACTCAAATATTAGATCATTTACACCACACCCAAATATTAGATCATTTACTGCACACTCAAATATTAGATCATTTATAACACACTCAAATATTAGATTATTTACTACACACTCAAATATTAGATCATTTACTACACACTCAAATATTAGATCATTTATTACACACTCAAATATTAGATCATTTACTACACACCCAAATATTAGATCATTTACTACACACCCAAATATTAGATCCTTTACCTACACACCAAAATATTAGATCATTTACTACACACTCAAATATTAGATCATTTACTACACACTCAAATATTAGATCATTTATTACACACTCAAATATTAGATCATTTATTACACACTCAAATATTAGATCATTTACTACACACCCAAATATTAGATCATTTACTACACACCCAAATATTAGATCCTTTACCTACACACCAAAATATTAGATCATTTACTACACACTCAAATATTAGATCATTTACTACACACTCAAATATTAGATCATTTATTACACACTCAAATATTAGATCATTTATTACACACTCAAATATCACCAAGTCCATGTATCTGCTGGTGTAGGTGGCGATGTCTCTCACAACTTTTATTCCTTCTTTATTTTATCATTTCTGTATATTGATTTCCTACCAAACCATTCAACTTTCTTGTCTCTTCCCATTCTCTGTTTCCCTCTGCCTCTTCTTTCCCAATGCTTCCAGTTGTCACTATATACCCCATGTGTTCCCTTCTCATGGCCAACAAAGTTTTTTTTATTGCTCCCTGATGTTAACAAGTTCCCATCTTGCTGGGGCTGAAAGGCTGGGACCTTTAAATCTGGGGTCACTCATGCTGGGATCTCTCATGCTAGGACCCCTTATGCTGGGACCTTTCAATATGGGGTCTCTCATGCTGGGATCTCTCACGCTAGGACATTTCATGCTGGGGCTTGGCATGCTGGGGCCTCTCACGCTGGGACCTCTCACACTGGGGTCTCTCATGCTGGGGTCTCTCATGCTGGGGTCTCTCATGCTGGGACCTCTCACACTGGGACCTTTCAATCTGGGGCCTCTCATGCTGGGACCTTTCAATCTGGGACCTCTCATGCTGGGACCTCTCACACTGGGACCTTTCAATCTGGGGCCTCTCATGCTAGGACCTCTCACACTGGGACCTTTCAATCTGGGGTCTCTCACACTGGGACCTCTCACAATGCATCCTCCTAACTCTTGTTAACTGTCAATGGAGTTCTCAACATTCTTCTATAATCCACATTCCTGTGGCCAACAAATTAAAATACATATTAATTGAAAACACTTGTTAAGAATTAACAGAAATTATTAACAACTATAAAATGTAAGTAAAGTAAAGAGCCCCTGTCATGCCAAGTGGCGTATAGGAAATATGGTGTTAGTGACCATAATATTTACAGACCTTCAGCACATGATTTTCAGGGTAAACGGTCGGTATTACACCCGCCCCACTTTACTTTCCCAGAAAAAAATCAGGTACACATTTAAGGCTAGGTGAACCCGGAAGCCATCGGTTGGGATCAAACCCTACCTCTTGTCCTTTGTAGCCCAGTTCACTAACCACTGAGCTATCGCAGCTCCCAACAACTATAAAGATGGGGATTTTTGTCATTGTAAAAGACAGTATGTGTACGTTTCGGGTTTTATAAGAAGGTCTTTGGAAGTACATCGGTCATGTGCTGAGAATGAATGAAGACAGACTTACCCACCAGGTAATCATGTAGAAATTATCTGATAAAAGAAAACAAGGCAGGCCAAGAGAATCACTAGGCAGAACAATGCTAAGGAAGGCTCAACCATGGGACTAAAAAAGAACCAAGAACCACAAGAACTAGCAACAAATCGGCAATAGGGGAGAACTATGACTTCCACCCTATGTGCAATCTTTGGCCTGAGAGGAAAATGAATGAGTGGAAATACAGTCAAAGTTGTAACTCAACGTTTCACAAAATAGATTCCTTTTCTAACTTGTGAATTATTAAACAAATTAAAATGTCTTGTTTTTATGTCTTCTGCCATTTAAAAATGAGAAGTGGTGCAGCAGAACAAAGAAAGAAACAAATAACAAAATAGATATCATTTTATGAAGCTTTTTATTTGAGGAATGTCAATATTGTAAAAATTGTTTTGTTTAAATCTGTTCATTAATTTATATTTTAAATTTCCCCTGTGTAAAATTAAAATGCTTATAAAAAGACTAGTAGACTGTGTCCAAATGGCAACAAAACAACACTTTGAGCAAACTTACATGAAAATAAATAAATAAGATAACTTATAAAATTATACACAACTGTTTCACTAACAATACATAAGTTAAATAATGTATTAAGTAAGTAAATACTTGCAACTACAGTTCAGAAAAAAATGTTGACAATTGCTGAAATCATCACACCAATCTCATATTAACATATGTGTTGTAGAGCACAAAATATACAAATAATTTAAACTAATTTGTTGTGAGTTTAATAATTAACTGTTCATAAGTATTTCATTTACAAAAACATACTCAAATGACCATATATATATTTATGTTTCTTTGGTTATGTTACTTTGAGTTAAAAGCTAGAGCCGGTGATGAAAGTGAAATGTCTATTATTCTTCTTCTTTCCTTCCTCATCTGCCTTTCAGCGTCGAGGGAGATATAATTTGCGGTCTTTTGCTCTTCTGTACGCCTCTGCTGCTATTATGTTTCCTAGTGCTTCTAATATTCCATCAATCCATCTTTTTCGTGGTCAACTCTTGAGTCTGGTGTTCTCACAATGTTTGTTGAAGGCTCATTGTGTTGTGTTTTGATCATTCTGCCTTGTCACGTGGCCAAACCATTTTACCTGTTGTTTCCTTATATATTCTGTGGTGGGGGCTATTCCTAGCTTTTTTCTCAGTTCTTCATTTCTCATCTTATCTCTCAGACTGTTTCTGTCATTCGTCTAACACATTTCATCTCAGTAGAGATTATTTTTCTTATTGTTCTTGCATCTAGGGTCCAGGTCTGGCATTGGTAGCACAACGTTGGGATGAAGATTGTATTGTATAGTGCTTGTTTTGCCTCCAGAGTTGTTTCCTTGTTGGACAATAGTGGTGATCACTGTCCAATGATTTGACAAGCTTTGTTGCATCTTGATTCTATCTCTGCTGTTTGAGAATTATCGTTTGTCACTAGACTTCCTAGGTATTTGATTCCTCTATTTATTTTAGTTATCTGCCTTCTATAGTTATGTTGATGTTCTGTTTATTTTTGGCAACATTCATGACTTCTGTTTTGTTGATGTTGATTTTCATGTTGTATTTTGTGCCTGAGCTGTTGAGTTTGTTTAAGTGTTCTAGTAGGTCTTCTATTGTTTCATGTATCAGTGCCTGATCATCTGCAAATAAAAGCTCGTTGATCTCCTGTTTCTGATGGGTTGGCTAGCTTGCATATATGGTCCATGTATGTAATAAACAGTAGGGGGAATAGTATGCACCCCTGTCTTACACCTGATCTAACTTTGAAGTGGTCTGTGTAGCCTGCTGCTGTTCTGACCCTTCAACTGCTGTTGATGTAGAGACTTTTAATTAGGTTGGTTAGATGTTGGCTTACTCCGTATGTTGTCAGTATCTCCCACAATTGTTCTCTGTTTACTCTGTCGAATGCCTTTTCCTGGTCAATGAAGGCTATGTATAAGTTTTGATTGTGTTCTGCATGTATATTGATTGTGGTTTATTTGAAGACATAGATGAACAGATATTTTTTTTGAGAATTAGACTGTAGATTCAGATAAACATTTGTTTTGAGAATTAGATTGTAGATTCAGATAAACATTTGTTTTGAGAATTAGACTGTAGATTCAGATAAACATTTGTTTTGAGAATTAGACTGTAGATTCAGATAAACAGATATTTGTTTTGAGAATTAGACTGTAGATTCAGATAAACAGATATTTGTTTTGAGAATTAGACTGTAGATTTAGATAAACAAATATTTTTTTGAGAATTAGACTGCAGATTCATTTGGTTTGAGAATTAGACTGTAGATTCAGATAAACAGATATTTGTTTTGAGAATTAGACTGTAGATTCAGATAAACATTTGGTTTGAGAATTAGACTGTAGATTCAGATAAACATTTGGTTTGAGAATTAGACTGTAGATTCAGATAAACAGATATTTGTTTTGAGAATTAGACTGTAGATTCAGATAAACAGATATTTGTTTTGAGAATTAGACAGTAGATTCAGATAAACAAATATTTGTTTTGAGAATTAGACTGTAGATTCAGATAAACAAATATTTGTTTTAAGAATTAGACTGTAGATTCAGGTGATCAATAGTTTGGTTGAGAATTAGACTGTAGATTTAGATGATCAAAAGTTTAATTTGCTTACATGTTGAAAGTATAATGAATAAATATTTGGAAATGAATTTATTTTGATACTGACTGAATGAGAGGAACAAATGTTTTATTTTGATTACATTTGTGTAAACTGAGTGATGACAGGTGAACCAATGTTGGAAGAAGACTATTGACTCAGATAAACAAAAGCTTATAACTCCCTGTGAGATTAATGTAGTAAAGCAAACTGATATATGCCTGGAATAACAATTGGAGGTCAAAATGAAAATAATCTAAGGTATGCTGATGATGATGATGATGATGATGATATATACAAAACAATTGTGGCAGTGACAAAAACAAATATCATCATCATCCTCATAAAGTAACAAGCCTGTTGGAGTGGGTGATCATGTCTCTCCACAACTTTCGATCATGACAGTTATTTATTATTGCTATTGTTGACCTATTGCCATAAAAACAAATATAGCAACTGCAAACATTGAGCAATCCACATCATGGCAAGATAATCAAACAGCAAACATCAAACGTTAACATTTGTAGTTTGCAGTTAGTCCAATTTCTGGATTTTTGTTGATTCAAGGGAGCATTATTGTGAATATCTTACTACATGTACGTCAAATTTGTTTTGTTTATATACAGTTTTTATTGTGAATCAACATGCAACATAAAAATAAACAGGACCAATCAGAAACAAGTGCAACGCGTCAAATACTTGGGCACAATAATAACATCAGATGGAAGATGCACCACAGAAATAAAAAGCAGAATGATTCAGCCAAAAAGAGCATTTTAGGAATGAAAAATATCTTGTGCAACAATTCTATGTCAATAGAGGTGAGAAAGAGTATACTTGAAATAACATGAAATCAGATATTTCAAAGAGCTGTCTGAAATTACTTTTAATAAGCAATGAATATAAATACTGAATGTACACAAATGAACTAAATTTTCAAAACTTGAAATTAGATAAAAACATTTACAGCAGGGGGCAAAGATGTCTCTCAGTGTGAGGCCTGAAAGAAGTCAGTAATAGCTGACCGCTTGTGCCTGAATTGATGAACCAAAACTATCCAGATTCTATACCATCTTTCCGCAGAGCACTAAGTGGGAGGCTAACCAGTCTATCACAGATTGTGTAAACAACTATGCATCTGTTCTCAGTTAATGTCCCTTGTTGATTACAAAGAGGAATAGTTGTCAAATGAGAGCAACAAAAAAAACCCATTAACCTTAGATTACAATACATATCCGTGGGTCACGTTTTCACAACACCATCATACAAATTATTACCACTTATTGTTACATTTGGAGTTTGGAAAATAGGATTTTCTTTGAACTTTTGCTACACAGCTGTGTGTTTACCCAATGAGACATGTGGGAATCAAATGCTGCAATCATTTCCTGGGTTATGTTAGGTTTATGGCCTCAATTTGAATGCTTGGCGCTGTGGCTGCTGGAGGTATTATATAATCTATTCACATGACCGCCTTCAGTCCATCAATCCAGCCGAATGTTTAGCACCTCAAAGCATTGTTTGATGTCTATCCCATGTTACAAAGATTTGTTTGATGTCTATCCCATGTTACAAAGGTTTGTTTGATGTCAATCCCATGTTACAAAGATTTGTTTGATGTCTATCCCATGTTACAAAGATTTGTTTGATGTCTATCCCATGTTACAAAGATTTGTTTGATGTCTATCCCATGTTACAAAGGTTTGTTTGATGTCTATCCCATGTTACAAAGGTTTGTTTGATGTCTATCCTATGTTACAAAGACTTGTTTGATGTCTATCCATGTTACAAAGGTTTGTTTGATGTCTATCTCATGTTACAAAGGTTTGTTTGATGTCTATCTCATGTTACAAAGATTTTTTTATGTCTATCTCATGTTACAAAGGTTTGTTTGATGTCTATCTCATGTTACAAAGGTTTGTTTGATGTCTATCTCATGTTACAAAGGTTTGTTTGATGTCAATCCATGTTACAAAGGTTTGTTGATGTCTATCTCATGTTACAAAGGTTTGTTTGATGTCTATCTCATGTTACAAAGGTTTGTTTGATGTCTATCTCATGTTACAAAGGTTTGTTTGATGTCTACCCCATGTTACAAAGGTTTGTTTGATGTCTATCCCATGTTACAAAGGTTTGTTTGATGTCTATCCTATGTTACAAAGACTTGTTTGATGTCTATCCCATGTTACAAAGGTTTGCTTGATGTCTATCCCATGTTACAAAGGTTTGTTTGATGTTTCACCAAGAGCCGAGGAGATTTCCCCCATTATAAGGGGAAAAAATGAATTTCTTAAAAATTGACGGGATTTATATAATAAACAGCCTCTTTTCTTCGATAATGTTGTACTTTTTACAATGCGCTTGAAAAAAAAAATGTTTGCCTGCAACAAACTGTCAAATTTCAAGAATTTTATTTTGAGGTGGTAATTTTGATGACGGAATTGTAATCTAGGGTTAGCAGTTAAAATAAAAAAGAATTCTCATATTGGAAAAGGGATTCCTGAGAATTCTACACAGGAAATTAAAATACCATGGCCTAGTCAAAAAGACACAGAAGGCTGGAAAGAACAATAATGGAAATTATAGTTCTTGGGCAACGCTACAGGGGCAGACCAAGAAGAATGGTGTTTCAATACATCATAGAGACCTTGACACATGACTACAGAAGAAGAGGGAGATCTGGCTAGAGACAGAGATTTTTTAAGATGGGCTGTGGTGAATGTAACATTCTGTGGGAGATCTGGCTAGAGACAGAGATTCTTTCAGATGAGCTGTGGTGAATGTAACATTCTGTGGGAGATCTGACTAGAGACAGATTCTTTCAGATGGGCTGAGGTGAATGTAACGTTCTGTGGGAGATATGGCTAGAGACAGAGATTCTTTCAGATGAGCTGTGGTTAATGCAATGAGTTGTTGTGAATGCAACGTTCTGTGGGAGATCTGGCTAGAGACAGAGATTCTTTCAGATGAGCAGTGGTTAATGCAATGAGTTGTTGTGAATGCAACGTTCTGTGGGAGATCTGGCTAGAGACAGAGATTCTTTCAGATGAGCTGTTGTGAATGCAACATCTGTGGGAGATTTGGCTACAGACAAAGATTCTTTCAGACAGGCTGTGGTGAATGCAACGTTCTGTGGGAGACATGGCTAGAGACAAAGATTCTTTCAGACAGGCTGTGGTGAATGCAACGTTCTGTGGGAGATCTGGCTAGAGACAGAGATTCTTTCAGACAGGCTGTGGTGAATGCAATGTTCTGTGGGAGATCTGGCTAGAGACAGAGATTCTTTCAGACAGGCTGTGGTGAATGCAACATTCTGTGGGAGATGTGGCTAGAGACAAAGATTCTTTCAGACAGGCTGTGGTGAATGCAACATTCTGTGGGAGATGTGGCTAGAGACAAAGATTCTTTCAGACAGGCTGTGGTGAATGCAACGTTCTGTGGGAGATATGGCTAGAGACAGAGATTCTTTCAGATGAGCAGTGGTTAATGCAATGAGTTGTTGTGAATGCAACGTTCTGTGGGAGATCTGGCTAGAGACAGAGATTCTTTCAGATGAGCTGTTGTGAATGCAACATTCTGTGGGAGATTTGGCTACAGACAAAGATTCTTTCAGACAGGCTGTGGTGAATGCAACGTTCTGTGGGAGACATGGCTAGAGACAAAGATTCTTTCAGACAGGCTGTGGTGAATGCAACGTTCTGTGGGAGATCTGGCTAGAGACAGAGATTCTTTCAGACAGGCTGTGGTGAATGCAATGTTCTGTGGGAGATCTGGCTAGAGACAGAGATTCTTTCAGACAGGCTGTGGTGAATGCAACATTCTGTGGGAGATGTGGCTAGAGACAAAGATTCTTTCAGACAGGCTGTGGTGAATGCAACATTCTGTGGGAGATGTGGCTAGAGACAAAGATTCTTTCAGACAGGCTGTGGTGAATGCAATGTTCTGTGGGAGATTTGGCTAGAGACAAAGATTTTTTCAGACAAGCTGTGGTGAATGCAACATTCTGTGGGAGATGTGGCTAGAGACAAAGATTTTTTCAGACAGGCTGTGGTGAATGCAACGTTCTGTGGGAGATTTGGCTAGAGACAAAGATTTTTTCAGACAGGCTGTGGTGAATGCAACATTCTGTGGGAGATTTGGCTAGAGACAAAGATTTTTTCAGACAGGCTGTGGTGAATGCAACATTCTGTGGGAGATTTGGCTAGAGACAAAGATTTTTTCAGACAGGCTGTGGTGAATGCAACGTTCTGTGGGAGATTTGGCTAGAGACAAAGATTTTTTCAGACAGGCTGTGGTGAATGCAACATTCTGTGGGAGATGTGGCTAGAGACAAAGATTCTTTCAGACAGGCTGTGGCCAACATTCTGCAAATGTGACCTGGTGATGATGATGATTTCCTGAGAGTAATACTAAACATAAGAAGAAATAAAATCAGTAATAATGTAAGAGAGATGGAATTACATCAACATCAATTCTAGACCACATTAAGAAAAAGAGTTGGAATGACATTACTTCTAGACTATATTTAAGAAACAACACATCAGTTGGTTATAACATGATAAGCCACTAGAAGCACATCATCATCATCATCGAGTGCCATCTCCGCAATGAAGGATGGCTACCATGGAGCGCCATTCTTCTCTGTCTATTTCTTTGATGGTGCAGGTTGTCATAGGCTGGTTTTTCCATCTTTTGATGTTACTCATTCATGTTAGTCTTGGTCTGCCTCTGCCTCTTTTACCTTGTATTTTCCCCTCCAGGATTACTTTTAGTAGGCTGTTGTGTCTTTTAACATGCCCCAAAAATCGCATGTGTCTTGTTTGAATTGTGTTTAGTAGTTCTCTTTTCATTTTTAGTTGTTTTAAGACTTCATCGTTTGTTTTCTTTTCCTTCCATCCAATTCTACTTTTTCTTCTACATATCCACATTTCAAAAGCTTCAATTCTCTGTTCTGTTTTCTTGTCTAATGTCCATGTTTCTGCACCATATAGGAATGTTGAGAAGACATAACATTTTGCTATTCTTAATTTTAGCCCTTGTGTTATTTGTTTTGATGTTAGTATGTTCTTCATGACATTAAAATTACTTTTTGCCATTCCTATTCTTTTGTTTATTTCAGTTGTACATTTTCCATCACTGGTTATAGTATGTCCAAGGTAGTTGTAGCTCTGTACTGTCTCCAGGTCTGTTCCTTCAATTTTGATATCCATTTGTGAGTTTTGAGTATTTTCTTTGTTTATGATCATAGTTTTAGTCTTTTTGACATTCATATCTAGTCAATATTTTTTGCTTTTCATGTTTATTTCATTAAGTAATTGTTGTAGATCTTTAGGATTTTCTGCTATAGTACAGTATCATCAGCATATCTTAGGTTATTGATTATCTTTCCATTAATGTTTAGGCCTGGCATCTCTGTGATGTTTTTAAAGATTTGCTCAGTGTATAGATTGAACAAGCTTGGTGATAGGATGCATCCCTGTCTTACTCCTCTTTTTATATCAATGGAATGTAGAGAACTCTTTGTTATATTTTATTATTGCTGTTTTCACCCAGTATAGATTACATATTAGTCGTATATCCATGTCATCTAGATGTATCTCTTTTAAGCATTCTATAAATTGTTTGTGGTGTACTCTATCAAAAGCTTTGGGGTAGTCTATGAAGCAGGCACATATTGGTTTGTTTACTTCTGTGTACTTTTCGATTAATGTTCTCATGCAGAATATGGCTTCTTTTGTCCCACTATTTTTCCTAAATCCAAATTGCTGCTCATCTAATTCAGTATTGATTTTATTCTGAATCCTTCCTTGTATAACTTTTATACTAAAACTTTTAACTAGAAGCACAGCTTGAACATAAATAGTAAAAGGCAACCTAAAAGATGATGGACTGATGACAAGATTTAGTGCCTAAAGACAAATTGCGCAGCACTGAATTAATGACTATTTCCCTCAATGCTGCAAGGCAGCAGAAGTTAAGGAAATTACCCCTAGATTACAATAAAAAGTAAAAGTAAAGAGCCCCCATCACGCCAAGTGGCGTATAGGGAATATGGTGTTAGTGACCATAAATTTTACAGACCTTCAGCACATGATTTTTGGGGTAATGTGGTCGGTATTACGCCCGTGCCGCTTTACTTTCCCAGAAAAAAAATCTGGTACCCATTTAAGGCTGGGTGAACTCAGAAGCCATCGGTTGGGATTGAACCCTACCTCTTGTTCTTTGTAGTCCAGTTCACTAACCACTGAGCTATCGCAGCTCCCCTAGATTACAATACCATAGTAAAAATTACCGCATCAAAACACAGATTCTTCCAAATTTGATATTTTACCATGGTCAAACATTACCATCTTCTGTGTACCTTCCTAATTACTACTTCTGGTGACCCCTGAGTGTTTAATTTGATTCTATTGATGTAGGATTGTTTTGTTTCCATTTTGTGAGATACATTGATCGTTTTTGCTAAAAATAGATCACCAATTTTCAAGAAATTTGTCGTTTTTTTTTTCTTTCTATTTTTATTTTGCTGTGACCAGGGAAGTTTCCTCAGTCATTGGCAGACATAAAACAACCATTTGTGACTCAGGAAACACAGTCAATAACGCTATGTGGTAGCCGAACATACTGACGGACTTACTGCAACAGCACAGATAGACATTGTAACATGCCCTGTCCATGAGGTGAAACTCAGGCCATAAATCAGCCTGAGCCAGGAATTTTGAGTCCCCATATTTTTCCTAGTGTGAACACACGGCTGTGTGTCAAAAGTTCTGAGAAATTACTATTTTTAGAGCAGCTAATGTTACATTTCAGTGGTACTCATTTTTACAATGATATTATAAATAGGACTGTTACAAATAGGTATCATAATTACTGGTTCATGAAGCAAGAAATCAGAAATAAATTCTTACAACTAGAGAAAGCAAGAAAAGCAACACTGGCTGGACATTTTTGATGTGATACTCACTTAGATGACTTAGCGGGAGTAGAAAAACTTTCTTAAATTCCCCTTTTTTTTAGATTTCTGCAAATTCTTAGTGATGTGCATATCTACACATTTCTCTCTTTCAAAATGATATAAATAAAATTCGATCTCACATGTCATGGAAGTGACATTTAGCTTTATGGCTGCATTTATCAGCAGAAATCATTGTCTACAACTCTACATGCTGATGTGCGTGACTTGCTACAGAATCTTTGTCCATCGAATGATGATTCCTGTTACCATCTCGTCGCTCTGGACTCTGGTGATAAATCCGAGATTTTTGTAGTTCAATCAGTTCCTCTCGTAGTTCATTGTCTATTCTTAGTGCCTCCTCATGACCTGGGTCATTTCTGGGCATTCCATACTGATCTCTTGTGTATTGCCCTGTTATAGAAATAGGTATTAAAATACATATAAATGCATATTATTTCTGATCAAATCTAAAACACTCAGAGCCCTAGCAACAGGTTTAGCTCATTAAATCTAAAACTCACAGAGCCCTTCTAACAATTGTTCAACAAATCTAAAACTCATAGGGCCCTTGTAACAAGCCCTGTTTAAGAAATCTAAAACTCACAGAGCCCTTCTAACAATTGTTCAACAAATCTAAAACTCACAGGGCCCTTGTAATAAGCCTTGTTTAAGAAATCTAAAACTCACAGAGCCCTTGTAACAATTGTTCAACAAATCTACAACCCACAAAGCCCTTGTAACAAGGCTGGAGACAAATAATAAGAAATGAATATTATTATAGTGGGAAATTTCCAAGGCGATAATCAGCGAATCAATCCAGAGGAAGAGGCATGTTTACAGCACTCGGAAAAATTGACAAATAATCAACAACAAGAAAAAATACAGATACACTATGTATTTCCGAGCTGTGTTCGCAACCTTATAATATAGTCATGAGAACACCTACGCGAAAGCCATTGCCTATGAAGCAAATTTTTAGTTAGCTGAGTGGCAGTGTTCCCTAGTGTTTAGCTTTTCGTGTCAAGGCACTGTGTCACTGAGTACGGGTTTGATCCTGCTTTGGTCCATATTTTTTTTCTGTTGTTGATTATTTGTCAATTTTTCCGAATGCTGTAAACATACCTCTTCCTCTGAATTGATTTCCTTGTAACAAGCCTTGTTTAACAAATCTACAACACACAGAGCCCTTGTAAAAAGCCTTGTTTAACAATTTACATCCACAGAGCCTTTGTAACAAGCCTTGCTTAACAAATCTACAACCCACAGAGCCCTTGTAACAAGCCTTGTTTAACAAATCTACAACCCACAGAGCCCTTGTAACAAGCCTTGTTTAACAAATCTACAACCCACAGAGCCCTTGGTACAAGCTTTGTTTAACAAATCTAAAACTCACAGAGCCCTTGAAACAAGCCTTGTTTAACAATCTACAATCCACAGAGCCCTTGGTACAAGCCTTGTTCAATAAATCTAAAAGCTACAGAGCCCTTGGTACTAACCTTGTTCAATAAATCTAAAAGCTACATAGCAAAGTTATGGCCACTCACTTATATATAAATGCTCATCACTGCCAGGTTGGCCATCTTTCTCCATCTTGTCAATCATTGCCAGAAAATCAAAGTGTGGACCTGGTGGCTTCCATTTTGAATAGTCCAGCATCTCTGGCAGATTTAGAGAACAAAACAAATTACCCATAATTCTATAATTAAGTCAACATTATTCTGTCATCTTGCTGATCTAATCTATTTGTTTATATAAAAACATTATGTATGGTGTACACATTATTTAAAATTATTTATAACGGACAACCCAAGTTAGTACAAGGACTTCATATAGTTCAAGCAGAATTTAGACACAGTAGAGGTATCCTGGACCACATCTTTAACATGAGGAACATCGTTGAGAAGTGTGGGGAATACAACATAGAACTGCTTACATGTTTCGAAGATTATGGCAAGGCCTTTGATGGTGTACAACATCAGAAATTGTGGAACATCATGAAAGATGTGGACTTTCCAACACACCTAATACAATGAATCCCTATATCATCAACAGCAAGCAGTGATCAGAATAGTGGGCAAAACATCAAACTGGTTTGAAGTACATAAAGGAGTGGGGTAGAGATGTATCCTCTCTCCATACCAGTTCAACATCTATGATGTTAACGCGATCAGAAATGTGAGAAACGATGACAGATTTGTAAAGTTTGACCATTTCACAATTCTATCTATTGACCTTTCGAGCCGTAGCCGGCCCATAGGGCATAGACCAAGATACTCTATCTCGTCTGAATTTTTTTGTTCTAGCAGTTTTCAATTTGTCACAATTAATGGCAACATAATTCCAGAACTAAAATACGCTGATGACACAGTCCTCCTCTCAAACAGTGCAGAAGGATTAAGAGAGACAATTGAGTGTGTTAAAAGATGCAGTAAAGAGCTAAATAGAAAAAATTACAGTGAAAGAAAGCAAAAATAATGGACTAACCCTCGATATAAAAAAGACAGAAGTAATGGTAGCAACAAGGAAAAAGACATTGCTGCATTGCACAATAAAGACAAGTGAAATGATATTAAAACAGGTAAATGAATTTAAATATCTGGGAACAATGTTAACCTCAGGTGGAAGATGTACAACAGAGGTGAGATGCAAAATGACCTAGACATAAGCAGCTTTAAAATAAATGAAGAATATACTGTCCAATCCATTTTTGACAATGGAAACAAGAAAAAGAGTTCTTAAATGTTATGTACAGCCAGTCTTAACATATGGATGTGAATCATTGACAATAGGATAACAGACAAGAAAATTACTGGAGCCTGTAGAACTGTGGTTTTACAGAAGAATGTTGAGAATACCATGGACAGCTAAGAAGAGTAATGAAAATGTTCTGAAAGCCAAAGCAAAAAAAGAGATAATTTCCAATATTAGGAAGAAACAATCATCATTTTTTGGGCCATGTAATGAGAAGGAATATATTGTGACAACTGTGAAAATCGAGGGATGAAGAGATAAGAGGGAAGCAAAGAGAAAAGATACCAGACAGCTAAAGAGAATGGCTTGGCAGAAGGTTAACAACAGAAATAATAAATAACTGCAGAGATTGAAAGTTATGGAGAGACATGATCACCTACATAAGCAGGCATGGTACTTGATGATGATGATGTTATAATTACATGTATCTAAATTTACAGAACAGAAATATTTAAAGTTTTTAGAATACACTTTTGTAAACACTAGAATCAGAGAGTTCATGATAAATTTAAGTGGGATGTAATGGGCATAACATTAAAAGTTTGCAAAATTAATTATCTGCTTAATCAGATACCCCGGGTTGAAAGTCTGCAGATATCATGGTTTAGATATCACAGACACATGTGAAAATGTAGAAGATATTCTTTCAAGATGTCTATATAATGTAGGAAGTATTCTTTCAAGATGTCTACACAATGTAGGAAGTATTCTTTCAAGAAAAACTACAGTATGTGACCTAATAAGTGTATGCCAAGAATTAACATTTGGAAAAAGGAGAATAAGAAGTATGGTTACAGCTTTACCTAGGTGAGGAACAAAACAAAAGCAGAACGATGTTTCAGCTCAGTAGGCCTTCAGTTGGAACAACAGACACACCACAAAAATAGTACAATGTCAAAAGTTCAAGTGTCAAAGTTCATGAACTCACGTGAAGGTCGTACTCTCTTTGCTAAAACTCTAGCTAACCACTCAGAGGTGTCCTTCATGTTGAGATCCTCTGGCTGGAAGTTGAACAGCTCTCCCAATTCATGGTTGACCACAGTAACCATGGGCAAGGCAGCCATCCATGTGTACTCTGACAATAAGATGTTACCCATGGTCTTAGCTTGACTGCAGAAGAAGCAGACAATAAGATAAAATGAGCACATTCCTTACTAAAGGATACTGTGGCATGGCCAGTTTTGCAAATTTGTTTAAAATTGAAATAACAGCAAGAAAATACATGAAATGATCTAATATATATGATTTCTTTAGACATTCTGCTCAGGAAAATTTGGAAAATATAAGGGAATTACAAGGTTTCAGTGGAAAGAAAGTAAAAATCTCAATAACTCTTTCCGTACGATCCGCCGCTATGGTGCGCCATTTCCGTTTCGGTTGCGTACGTTCCGCCGCATGGTGCGCCACGCTAAATTTTATTAGTGTGAACGCCATCAAACCATATATATTTTACATGTCTTGTATCATCTGGATATTGGTGAAATCTAATACCTTGTTCAATTATCTAAACATTCATATATAATATGTTATATGTTAGATAAATATAAATATATAGATTGATTCTTAAAACCATGAACAATTTTGTCTCTAAAATCTCTTCCGTTGCGTCGATAAAAAGCTTCCGTACGGAAAGAGTAAAGGAAAAGCTACAAAAACTAGGACAGTGTCCTAGGACAGTTTACCTTGTATTTTTCCTTCCAATATTACTTTTAGTAGGCTGTTGTGTCTTTTAACATGCCCCAAAAATGTCATTTGTCTTGTCTTAATTGCATTTAGTAGTTCTCTTTTTATTTTCAGTTGTTTTAAAGCTTTATCGTTTGTTAAACGTGTATGATGTGTAATATTATTGTAACCCTTA
This sequence comes from Megaustenia siamemsis, assembly GCA_032433765.1. NCBI lineage: Eukaryota > Metazoa > Mollusca > Gastropoda > Stylommatophora > Ariophantidae > Megaustenia > Megaustenia siamemsis. Next base: position 111,799,054 of record JAVIAB010000124.1, read on the forward strand.
GTTTACATAACCATAGACTGTGTATGATGTGTCATATTATTGTAACCCTTAGTTTACATAACCATAGACTGTGTATGATGTGTCATATTATTGTAACCCTTAGTTTACAAAATAAAAGAAACATAAGATGATTTTGCAGATGTGTCTTGTCTGAGCCTGTGCTGTCTCACATGTACAACATACACATGTCCCTTATGTCAAGTAAATCAGGCTTCCCAACACCTCTCAGAAGGTGGTAGTGGATAAATAATAAAATAACTAACTACACATTTTGTGTCATATGGTCGGTACCACGCTATGCCGTCCTACTCTTCTTCTTCTACCTTTTTAGCTCCCAGTGGAGCATAGGTCTTCATGAAACATTTTCCAAGTCGTTCTGTATTTTGCCATTCTTTTAAGATCATTCCATGTCTTCCCCATCATCTTCATCTTCGCTTCTATCTGTCTTCTCCAAGAATTCCTTGGTCTTCCTCTTTGTCTTTTCCCCTGGGGATTCCAAAAAAGGGCCTGTTGTGTAATACTCTCAATTGGCTTCCATAGTGTGTGTCCTATCCAGCGCCATCATCTTCGCTGTATCTCTTTATCCACTGGTGATTGACTGTTACATTTCCATAATTCTATGTTAGTGATTTTGTCCTGCCATTTCCATCCTTTTATCCTGCGTAAGCATCCATTAATGAGAGTCTGTATCTTTGTGATTGTCAATTTTGTTGTTCTCCATGTTTCACGGCCATATAAAATAGGACCGCCTTAACATTTGAGTTGAAAATTGTTATTTTTGTATTTAACCTAATTTCTTTGGATTTCCATGTTTCCCAGTGCAATGAAAGCTCCTCTTGCTTTTGATATCCTTATTTTGGTATCATTTTCTGTTCCTCCCTCTTTATCTATATTACTGCCCAGATATATGTAAGATTGTATGTCTAGTAGAGATATTTCTCCTAGTTTTATTTGGTTATTGCCAACTGTATTAATTCCATAATGTTGGTCTTATCTCTATTAATCTTCAGTCCTAGCTGTTGTGACAAGTATGCTCTCTCATCAAGTATGCTAATTTTATCCTGCATCTGTTGATGGCAGTGTGATAGGAGAGCTATGTCATCAGCAAAGTCTAAATCATCAAGTTATTTGGTCAGTGACTACTGGATTCCATTTCTGTTGTTTTGAGTTATTTTCATAATCCAATCTATGGCCAGTAGAAAGAGAAATGGAGACAGAAGGCATCCCTGCCTTATTCCTGTTCTTATTTCAAATGCTTCTTTATTCTGTCCATCATGAACCACACTAAATTTCATTCCTTCATACATTGTTTTTATCAGGTTAATAAACTTTATGGGGATTCCGTAATGACTCAGCAACTTCCAAAGCATTCTTCTGTCTAAACTATCAAATGCCTTTTCGTAATCTATGAATCCAATATAAAGTGGGGATTTTAGTTCTAAACTTTGTTCAAATATTATACGTAGAGTAGTTATTTGATCAGCACATGATCTGTTCTTCCTAAAACCTGCTTGTTCATCTCTCAAATGTTTCTCTATGATCTCTCTTAGTCTCTCCAGAATGATTCTGCTTAATATTTTTCCTGGCACTGATAGTAGCATAATTCCCCTATAATTTTTGTGGCTCACTATAACTGGGACAGTGTTTTATGGCTCACTGTAACTAGGACAGTGTTTGTGCCTCACTATAACTAGGACAGTGTTTGTGGCTCACTATAACTAGGACAGTGTTTGTGGATCACTGTAACTAGGACAGTGTTTGTGGATCACTGTAACTAGGACAGTGTTTTATGGCTCACTATAACTAGGACAGTGTTTGTGTCTCACTGTAACTAGGACAGTGCTTGTGTCTCACTGTAACTAGGACAGTGTTTGTGCCTCACTGTAACTAGGACAGTGTTTGTGGATCACTGTAACTAGGACAGTGTTTTATGGCTCACTATAACTAGGACAGTGTTTGTGGCTCACTATAACTAGGACAGTGTTTGTGTCTCACTGTAACTAGGACAGTGTTTTATGGCTCACTGTAACTAGGACAGTGTTTGTGTCTCACTGTAACTAGGACAGTGTTTGTGTCTCACTGTAACTAGGACAGTGTTTGTGGATCACTGTAACTAGGACAGTGTTTGTGGCTCACTGTAACTAGGACAGTGTTTGTGGCTCACTATAACTAGGACAGTGTTTTATGGCTCACTATAACTAGGACATTGTTTTATGGCTCACTATGACTAGGACAGTGTTTTATGGCTCACTATAACTAGGACATTGTTTTATGGCTCACTATAACTATGACATTGTTTTATGGCTCACTATGACTAGGAGATTGTTTTATGGCTCACTATAACTAGGACATTGTTTTATGGCTCACTATAACTAGGACATTGTTTTATGGCTCACTATAACTAGGACAGTGTTTTATGGCTCACTATAACTAGGACAGTGTTTTATGGCTCACTATAACTAGGACATTGTTTTATGGCTCACTATAACTATGACATTGTTTTATGGCTCACTATGACTAGGAGATTGTTTTATGGCTCACTATGACTAGGACATTGTTTTATGGCTCACTATAACTAGGACAGTGTTTAATGGCTCACTATAATAGGACAGTGTTTCATGGCTCACTATAATAGGACAGTGTTTTATGGCTCACTATAACTAGGACATTGTTTTATGGCTCACTATAACTAGGACAGTGTTTTATGGCTCACTATAACTAGGACAGTGTTTTATGGCTCACTATGACTAGGACATTGTTTTATGACTCACTATGACTAGGACATTGTTTTATGGCTCACTATAACTAGGAGATTGTTTTATGGCTCACTATGACTAGGACATTGTTTTATGGCTCACTATAACTAGGACAGTGTTTTATGGCTCACTATAACTAGGACAGTGTTTTATGGCTCACTATAACTAGGACATTGTTTTATGGCTCACTATGACCAGGACAGTGTTTTATGGCTCACTATAACTAGAACAGTGTTTTATGGTCCACTATAACTAGTACAGTGTCTTATGGCTCACTATAACTAGGACAGTGTTTTATGGCTCACTATAACTAGGACAGTGTTTTATGGCTCACTATAACTAGGACAGTGTTTGTGGCTCACTATAACTAGGACATTGTTTTATGACTCACTATAACTAGGACATTATTTTATGGTTCACTATAATAGGACAATGTTTTATGGCTCACTATAATAGGACAGTGTTTTATGGCTCACTATAACTAGTACAGTGTTTTATGGCTCACTATAACTAGGACAGTGTTTATGGCTCACTATAACTAGGACAGTGTTTTATGGCTCACTATAACTAGGACAGTGTTTTGTGGCTCACTATAACTAAGACAGTGTTTTATGGCTCACTATAATAGGACAGTGTTTTATGGCTCACTATAATAGGACAGTGTTTTATGGCTCACTATAACTAGGACAGTGTTTTATAGCTCACTATGACTAGGACATTGTTTTATGATTCACTATAACTAGGACAGTGTTTTATGGCTCACTATAACTAGGACAGTGTTTCATGGCTCACTATAACAAGGACATTGTTTTATGATTCACTATAACTAGGACATTGTTTTATGGCTCACTATAACTAGGACAGTGTTTTATGGCTCACTATAACTAGTACAGTGTTTATGGCTCACTATAACTAGGACAGTGTTTATGGCTCACTATAACTAGGACAGTGTTTTATGGCTCACTATAACTAGGACAGTGTTTTGTGGCTCACTATAACTAAGACAGTGTTTTATGGCTCACTATAATAGGACAGTGTTTTATGGCTCACTATAATAGGACAGTGTTTTATGGCTCACTATAACTAGGACAGTGTTTTATAGCTCACTATGACTAGGACATTGTTTTATGATTCACTATAACTAGGACAGTGTTTTATGGCTCACTATAACTAGGACAGTGTTTCATGGCTCACTATAACAAGGACATTGTTTTATGATTCACTATAACTAGGACATTGTTTTATGGCTCACTATAACTAGGACAGTGTTTTATGGCTCACTATAACTAGTACAGTGTTTCATGATTCACTATTACTAGGACATTGTTTTATGGCTCACTATAACTAGGACATTGTTTTATGGCTCACTATAACTAGGACAGTGTTTTATGGCTCACTATAACTAGGACAGTGTTTTAAGGCTGGATGATTCTAGAAAACATTGATCAGAATTGAACGTGACCTCTTGTTCGCATAGTCTAATTCATAAACCATGCTTAGCTGCAACTACCCACAATGCTAAAATTGCTCAAATTTCTAAAATGAAATCAATTTCTTCAATATCTATCCACCATCACCAAAAATGAATAATAAATCATGATGACCCATAAATAATGCAAATAATTGAAATAACTGAAGTCAAATAATTGAAATAACAACTCAAATAAATGAAATAACTGAACTCAAATAATTGAAATAACTGAACTTAAATAATTGAAATAACTGAGCTCAAATAATTGAAATAACTGAACTCAAATTATTGAAATAACTGAACTCAAATTATTGAAATAACTGAACTCAAATAATTGAAATAACTGAGCTCAAATAATTGAAATAAGTGAACTCAAATAATTGAAATAACTGAACTCAAATAATTGAAATAACTGAACTCAAATAATTGAAATAACTGAGCTCAAATTGAAATAACTGAGCTCAGATAATATTAAAAAACAAAGTTACTGGAGTAAAATATCACATACTAAAAAAAAATGTTTCTAAAATTAGAAAGTATCAATAAAACTACAAGAGAGTCACTACCTTGCTACAAGATCTCCAGGAAAAGAGTTTCAAATTGTATCAGTGAGTCAGAACAAAAGAACTGTATCCTTATTTCTAGGAGATGCTGCAACATTAACTTGATAAAATTCATACAAAACTTGGATGAGAAAGGTGCAGTAAACAAATGTTTACTTACGCATTCATCCAGCAAAAAATTATATTTTTGATTTGACCGGACATGGCTATTTTGGTAAACATTTCTTTGGCTTTTGTTGACTTTGGATCAGATGAGTCCAAGAAGAGAATAGCAAATGGTAGCTTCCTGGCATACAGTGTGGGTAGGTTCATTGTCGTCAGCTCTGGCTGTGGGGTTAATGGGTGCAGACAATGAGAGTTCCTAATGCAAATATACAGTGGAGACAATGATAAGTGATAGGAAACTAGACAATGATAAGTGATAGGAAACTAGACAATGATAAGTGGTAGGAAACTAGACAATGGTAAGTGGTAGGAAACTAGACAATGATAAGTGATAGGAAACTAGACAATGATAAGTGATAGGAAACTAGACAATAATAAGTGATAGGAAACTAGACAATGACAAGTGATAGGAAACTAGACAATGATAAGTGATAGGAAACTAGACAATGATAAGTGGCAGAAACCTAAACAATCATAAGTAACAGAAAACTAGACAATGGTAAGGGGTAGGAAACTGGACAATGATAAGTGATAGGAAACTAGACAATGATAAGTGGCAGAAACCTAAACAATCATAAGTAACAGAAAACTAGACAATGGTAAGGGGTAGGAAACTGGACAATGATAAGTGATAGGAAACTAGACAATGATAAGTGATAGCAAACTAGACAATGATAATTGATAGGAAACTAAATAATGATAAGTGATAGGAAACTAAATAATGATAAGTGATAGGAAACTAGACAATGATAAGTGATAGGAAACTAGACAATGATAAGTGGTAGGAAAGTAGACAATGATAAGTGATAGGAAACTAAATAATGATAAGTGATAGGAAACTAGACAATGATAAGTGATAGCAAACTAGACAATGATAAGTGATAGGAAACTAAATAATGATAAGTGATAGGAAACTACACAATGATAAGTGATAGGAAACTAGACAATGATAAGTTTTAGGAAACTAGACAATGATAAGTGATAGCAAACTAGACAATGATAAGTGATAGGAAACTAGACAATGATAAGTGGTAGGAAACTAGACAATGATAAGTGATAGGAAACTAGACAATGATAAGTGATAGGAAACTAGACAATGATAAGTGATAGGAAACTAGACAATGATAAGTGATAGGAAACTAAATAATGATAAGTGATAGGAAACTACACAATGATAAGTGATAGGAAACTAGACAATGATAAGTTTTAGGAAACTAGACAATGATAAGTGATAGGAAACTAGACAATGATAAGTGATAGGAAACTAGACAATGATAAGTGGTAGGAAACTAGACAATGATAAGTGATAGGAAACTAGACAATGATAAGTGATAGGAAACTAGACAATGATAAGTGATAGGAAACTAGACAATAATAAGTGATAGGAAACTAGACAATGATAAGTGATAGGAAACTAGACAATGATAAGTGATGGGAAACTAAATAATGATAAGTGATATGAAACGAACATGGCTGACCACCGTGAAAGAGATTGGAGCCTCATCACGTACCAGTCCAGAGGAAGCCATGGAGAGTCGGAGAAATTCGAACTTATGTCGGAGGAAAGATCTTAAAATAAGTACTTGGAATGTTAGGACTCTATATCAACAAGGGAAATTGGAAAATCTAATTCAAGAAGCAGAACGAATAAATATAGATATTTTAGGCATATCAGAGACTAGATGGAAGGAATGTGGGTACATTGAAGACGAAAAATATACATTTATATACTCAGGAAACACAACAGAACATCAAAGGGGGGTAGAAATACTGATAAAAAAAGAGCTACAAAAATATATAAGTACCCACTGGACATACAGTGATAGGATTATACTACTCAAGTTGAAAGCAAAACCATTCGACATAGCAATAATACAGACATATGCACCTACTCAAGACTACACAGATGAACAAATAGAGGCATACTATGAAGACCTAAATAAAGTTATGAAGCAAGTGAAATCTTCAGACATCTTGATTGTAATGGGTGACATGAACGCTAAAGTAGGAAAAGGTAGATATAAGACAATTATAGGAAATCATGGTTTAGGAAAAAGAAATGACAGAGGAGAAAGATTAATACAATTCTGTGAAGAAAACAGGCTGATAATATGTAACACCTACTTTGAGCAAGAGAAAAGGAAACTATACACATGGAAAAGCCCTGGAGATAGGAAGAGGAATCAAATAGATTACATAATGATAAAATAAAGGTTCCGTAACAGCGTAAAGAAAGCCAAAACCTACCCAGGAGCAGATATTAATTCTGATCACAATCCTGTAATGATTAAAATGAAAATCAAACTAAAGAGAAACAAGCAAAAATCTGATTCATCAACAAACCCACTCGACATAACAGCTTTAAATCAAAAAGATATTAAAGATACCTATACAATACAAGTAAAGAACACATACCAGAAGCTGCTAGAGGAAGGAATTGAACAATACAGAAGAGAAAATCCTGATGAAAAAGTAACAACCAAATGGCAATGCATAAAGAAAAGCATACAAAAAGCCTGCGACACCTTACCCAAAAGAGAAAAGAACAAAAAAAACAAAAATGGATAACTAACACCATCTTAGAAAAAATGGAAGAAAGGAGACAAGCGAAGAACACTGCCCAATACAATAAAATAGATAATGAGATACGCAAAATGTGCAAAAAGGCAAAAGAAGACTGGCTCAGCCAAAAATGTAGAGAAATAGAAACTATGGAAAGCAAACAAGACCTAAGAGGAATGCACACAGAAATAAAGAGAATGACTAATAAAAATAAAAAAGCCACAGAAGGTGGATGCATTGCAGACAAAAAAGGAAAAATGCTAACAGACAATAAGGATATCATAGATAGATGGCAGGAATATATAACAGAACTATTTCATGATCAAAGGGACAAGAAAGCAGTTATAAAATGTACATCAGGCTATAAAATCTTAAAATCTGAGGTGGAAAAAGCTATAAAAACAATGAAAAGGGGAAAAGCGGCAGGACCTGAAAGCATACAGATAGAGATGATACAGGCACTTGAAGATTTTGGCATTGAAGTGATTACAGACATATGCAACGACATATACCACACAGGATACATACCAAATGAACTAAAAACATCAACTTTCATTGCATTGCCTAAAAAGAATGGTGCAGTTGAATGCAGTGACTTTAGAACAATAAGCCTAATGAGCCATGTTACAAAAATCTTGCTAAAAGTTATACAAGGAAGGATTCAGAATAAAATCAATACTGAATTAGATGAGCAGCAATTTGGATTTAGGAAAAATAGCGGGATAAAAGAAGCCATATTCTGCATGAGAACATTAATCGAAAAATACACAGAAGTAAACAAACCAATATATGCCTGCTTCATAGACTACACCAAAACTTTTGATAGAGTACACCACAAACAACTTATAGAATGCCTAAAAGAGATACATCTAGATGACATGGATATACGACTAATATGCAATCTATACTGGGAGCAAACAGCAATAATAAAATATAACAAAGAGTTCTCTACATTCCATTGATATAAAAAGAGGAGTAAGACAGGGATGCATCCTATCACCAAGCTTGTTCAATCTATACACTGAGCAAATCTTTAAAAACATCATAGAGATGCCAGGCCTACAAATTAATGGAAAGATAATCAATAACCTAAGATATGCTGACGATACTGTACTACTAGCAGAAAATCCTAAAGACCTACAACAATTACTTAATGAAATAAACATGACAAGCAAAAAATATGGACTAGATATGAATATCAAAAAGACTAAAACTATGATCATAAACAAAGAAAATACTCAAAACCCACAAGTGGATATCAAAATTGAAGGAATAGACCTTGAGACAGTTCAGAACTATAACTACCTTGGACATACTATAACCAGTGATGGAAAATGTACAACTGAAATAAACAAAAGAATAGGAATGGCAAAAAGTAATTTTAATGTCATGAAGGACATACTAACATCAAAACAAATAACACCAGAGCTAAAACTAAGAATAGCAAAATGTTACATCTTCTCAATATTCCTATATGGTGCTGAAACATGGACATTAGACAAGAAAACAGAACAGAGAATTGAAGCCTTTGAAATGTGGATATATAGAAGAATAGGTAGAATTGGATGGAAGGAAAAGAAAACAAATGACAAAGTCTTAAAACAACTAAAAATGAAAAGAGAACTTCTGAACACAATTAGAACAAGACAAATGCGATTCTTAGGCCATGTTAAAAGACACAACAGCCTACTGAAAGTGATCCTGGAGGGGAAAATACAAGGTAAAAGAGGCAGAGGCAGACCAAGATTAACATGGACGAGTAACATCAAAAGATGGACAAATCAACCGATGACAACCTGCACCATCAAAGCAAGAGATAGAGCAAAATGGCGCTCCATGGTAGCCAACCTTCGTTGCGGAGACGGCACTCAATGATGATGATGATGATAGGAAACTAGACAATGATAAGTGATAGGAAACTAGACAATGATAAGTGGTAGGAAACTAGACAATGATAAGTGATAGGAAACTAGACAATGATAGTCATCTGGCTATTTCATCATGTGTGACCAAAGTTAATTAACACAGTCATTGGCTATTTGACAGAAAACTTATGTTCATTAGGCAAGAGTTAACATATACATTTTTCATATGGTTCATATCTTAAATACAATTTTTAAAAAAAGTTAGGTTGACTGGTTCATGCCAACCAAGGAAAGAACTGTTAATCTTTGCATTATGAAGTCAGTGGGCAATTATGAAGTCAGTGGGCAACCACAACATCCCTCTTACATCACTTTTAAGTAAAGAAGCACTAATTTGACTTCAAAATGTGAAATCAGGTCCAATAAAATTGCAAAGTCGTTATATTACAGCCATTAATATTACCAAGATAGAATTTACTACACAAAATAGCTACAAACCAGCAAAGTAATGATGGAGTTTTTTACAAATTCAGTGAGAGATAACTCTGTCATCGGCTCATTGAGGCTCCTGATTGGTTTGTTAGGATCACTGCGATGAACAGATAGTACTGAAGGCACAGGCAAGCTGTATATTTTAGCACTGAAAGAAATCAACATAAATTTCAGCAAATCTTGTAGCTATGGTTTTCCTTTGTTTACTAACTGTAACTGACAAAATACTTTTGAGCTAATAAAGTTTATAGATTTTATCTTCTTCTTCTTCTTCTTCTTCTTTCCTTCCTCATTAGCCTTTCAGCATTGAGGGGGGGGGAATATAATTTGCAATCTTTTGCTCTTCTGTTTGCTTCTGCTGCTGTTATGTTTCCTAGTGTTTCTAATATTCGATCAATCCATCTTTTTTGTGGTTGACCCTTGGGTCTGGTGTTCTCGCAACGTATATTGAAGGCTCATTGTGTTGTGTTTTGATCACTCTACCTTGTCGCATGGCCAAACCATTTTATCTGTTATACATTTTATAAATTGATTAAATTCTGTGACAGAAATCCGTCTAAAAATAGATGTACTATAAATCTTCTCATTTCAAAACCCATACAAATACACACGCACAAAATATTACATGAAAGCATACTTTCTTAACATAAAACAAACAGCAATCTTCAAACAGAATATGTCTATTATAAACAAGTTATACTGTTTTAAAATTGTATAATCTGCAGAATTGTACAAAACACAGAGGAAGCCATAGACTCATTACATGAGCTATGAAACTAAACACATTGCAACAGAAGGGCATGAATATTCACACTTTACTATCTAAAAAAATGAGCAAAAATTTAAAAAAACAATGATATGGTCTTAAAATGTACAAAATAGCATGCACAATCTAATGCAGACTTCAGAGAGACACAATATTTTAGAGTAGAAGAAATGTTGTACTAGATCTATCAAGTTTTACATATGTGGACATGTGCTTTGTCTAGAAGCCGGCCAAATGAACTAATAAACAAGTTGTTCAGTTTTTATAATAACAGATGAGATGGCAATTTGTTGATGTTAAAGTTCAAGGACAAAATTAGAATAGACAGTTTGACATCAATTCTGCAGTGATAAATGCTGACAGTTGACAGTTGTCAGTTATGATGCAGTTGGCCAAACATAGATTAAATGTGACACTCACCATAATTCATGGCATATTTGGATAATATAAGTAAGCAATGTCCACAAACAATTCTTTTCTATTACTTGATAACTGTCACTGTTTTCTGCACTGAGAGCTTACAAGGTACCTGCTCACAAGACTGAGCTTCACAGCTTTGGGAAGACCAAGGATCAAACATGATCACAGAAGCTCTCCAGTAACACAGACCAATGACAGCCAATGTGGCACATATGATCCAAGATAGAAACTTTATCTTCCCAAAATATCAAGACATATGTGGATAGAACAAGGCCTCAGAGTTGTCTTCCCTAACATATCAAGACATATGTGGATAGAAAAAGACCTCTGAGTGGTCTTCCTCAACATATCAAAACATATGTGGATAGAAAAAGACCTTTGAGTGGTCTTCTTCAAAATATCAAGACATATGTGGATAGAACAAGGCCTCAGAGTTGTCTTCCCTAACATATCAAGACATATGTGGATAGAACAAGGCCTCAGAGTTGTCTTCCCTAACATATCAAGATATATGTGGATAGAAAAAGATCTCTGAGTGGTCTTCCCTAACATATCAAGATATATAGAAAAATACCTCTGAATTATCTTCCCCAACATATCAAGACATATAGAACAAGACCTCTAAGTTTTCTTCCCTGGGGGGGAAAGAATATTGGTGGAATATTATGAGCGCACAGGTTCATTGTCAGGGTGAATGACAGAAGTGGTTGAGAGAGCATGCCACATTATTCAGAAAGGTTGAGAGAGCATGCCACATTATTCAGAAATATCGACGACAAACCACTGATGAAGTCAATGTGTTAATGGAATTTAGTCATGAAAGCTGTCACAGAATTTTAATGGAAAATTTGATGACACAGAATGTTACATCAACGTTTCTGCCCAGATTTCTGAGCACTAACCTACAGCAGGAGTTACCTGACATTTGTTCAGAGCTGAAAGTATTGGCTGCCAATAACCCTGAAATTCTTTCAAATCTCATTATAGACAATGAAATACAGGTCTACATCTATGTCAATGAAAGCAAATGACAATCCAGAAAAAGAAAAGTTCACAATTACCTCGACCAGCTAAAGAAAGCAAGAGACGTCAAGAGCAACATTTAGTTTGTGTTTATTTATCTTTTCTTTTTTTTAAATATAAATATTTAAAGGTGAGGTAAGGGGTGGGGGTGGGGGGGGGGTTAAGCCAAGTTGTCCACAAGCAAGTAGCAGGGTTGAGAAAGGTCAGTGACTCCCAACTGAAACAATCCATGTCAGTCTTGGCAAACAACAGAACCGATCAAGATCCTACTCCATCTTCCAGTGGTGCTCCCAGACCAATCAGTCAAGCCAAATTAGTAGGGGTCAATGTGGGAGGGAAGACAACCTGGTACCAAAAACTCAGTCCCAAAGTCAGATATTTTGAGCTGAAAGTAACAAATATTGCAGTTTTGCTCACTCTACACTGTATCTAACCTATTTCATATCCTTTAAGGAGTAGATAATGAAGAGAGGTAGCCATTGGTGGACACAAAAAAATGAAGATAAAAAGGGAGTTGTTCACAAGGAATTTGTTTCTTTGAATCAAAAGTTAAATTTTACTTTCTATGTCAGGACTTGAGACATCTTCAAGAGAAGTTGAGAGAATGGACAACCTGGCAAATGACAGAATAAAACATGGCTTCTCCTCCATGACAACACTCCAGCTCATGCTATCCTCTAGACCTGAGTTCTTTAACCACTACCAACATAATGTGCTGCCCCATTCTGCGTATTCACCAGACCTTGCAACATTCACCCAACCATGTAACATTCTCCAGACCTTGTAACATTCACCTGACCTTGCAACATTCTCCAGACCTTGTAACATTCATCCGACCTTGCAACATTCACCAGAGCTTGCAACATTCTCCAGACCTTGCAACATTCTCCAGACATTGCAACATTCTCCAGACCTTACAACATTCACCCGACTTTGCAAAAAAATGGAGCCAAAGGGATGGTGTTTTGAGATGGTGGAGGAACCTCAAGCAGAGTCTCAGTTTTTGATCTCAAAACTCTGGAAGACAATGATTTCCAAGAACCCTTCCAAAATTGGTAGCCCCATCAGATGCAAAAATAAAGGACTCAGAATCAATAGCAAAAAAAAAAATAAGTAATGATAGCAACAAAGAGAAAGACATCACCGCAGAGCACAATAAAGACAAGTGGAACAATATTAAAACAGGTAAATGAATTTAAATATTTGGGAACTTTGTTAACCTCAGATGGTAGATGCACAACAGAGGTGAGATGAAGAATAGCTCAGACAAAAGCAGCTTTCCAAAAACATGAGGAAGATACTGTGCAATCAATTGTTGACAATGGAAACAAAAAAATGAGTTCTTAAATGTTATGTAGAGCCAGCCTTAACATATGGATGTGAATCATGGACAATAGGACAACAGACAAGAAAATTCATCACTGGAGGCTGTAGAATTGTGGTTTTACAAAAGAATGTTGAGAATACCATGGACAGTTAAGATGAGTAATAGAAACATTCTGAAAGAAATAACCAAGAACTACAAGAACTAGCAGAAAATTATCAATAGAGGAGAACTATGACTTTCACCCTATGAGGAGAACTATGACTTTCACCCTATGTGCCACCTTCAACCCAAGAGGAAAATGAAAGAATTACTGCCCCTTGACACACTACTTCAACTACCTTTTTAGTGCCCATCACCAGGAACAGGTACTACTCTCCCCTGTTCTTTTTTCTAACTTGGAAAACATGTTTGATAAACAACAACGAATTCAAAACTTACACGGATGTGGATACATCACCAAGGGTCACACCAAAAGCTGTCATTGTGGATAGTGATCTGGCCACTTTGTTGAATATTTTTTCCAAATCTGACAATGTGGATGAAGAACAATAATACAAGTAATTGCCTACCATTGTCATTATTGGTAGTATTAGTTTATACTTACTAGTGTTGTCATTATTGGTAGTATTAGTTTATACTTACTGGCATTGTCATTATTGGTAGTATTAGTTTATACTTACTAGTGTTGTCATTATTGGTAGTATTAGTTTATACTTACTAGTGAAGTCATTATTGGTAGTATTAGTTTATACTTACTAGTGAAGTCATTATTGGTAGTATTAGTTTATACATACTAGTGAAGTCATTATTGGTAGTATTAGTTTATACTTACTAGTGTTGTCATTATAGGTAGTATTAGTTTATACTTACTAGTGAAGTCATTATTGGTAGTATTAGTTTATTCTTACTAATGTTGTCATTATTGGTAGTATTAGTTTATACTTACTAGCGTCGTTGTCATTACTGGTAGTATTAGTTTATTCTTACTAGTGTTGTCATTATTGGTAGTATTAGTTTATACTTACTAGTGAAGTCATTATTGGTAGTATTAGTTTATTCTTGCTAGTGAAGTCATTATTGGTAGTATTAGTTTATACTTACTAGTGAAGTCATTACTGGTAGTATTAGTTTATTCTTACTAGTGTTGTCATTATTGGTAGTATTAGTTTATACTTCCTAGCGTTGTCATTATTGGTAGTATTAGTTTATTCTTACTAGTGAAGTCATTATAGGTAGTATTAGTTTATACTTCCTAGCGTTGTCATTATTGGTAGTATTAGTTTATTCTTGCTAGTGAAGTCATTATAGGTAGTATTAGTTTATACTTCCTAGCGTTGTCATTATTGGTAGTATTAGTTTATACTTATTATTTTTTTTGGATGCAACTACCAACTAACACTAACAGAAATATCAGAGGCATAGCTGATCAAGATCTCACCTGAAACACATTTCATACCATGAGTCATGTTTTGTAACTTCTATGTTATTGATGTTTCCACATTTATTTCCACTAAAATCTTGTCATTCTCTTATTTAACCTCTTGTCTGACTTCCTGAGCACATTGTTCAATCAAACCGTGTTTTTAAATTTATTTTCTCGCTGTCATTTCAAATTTTTTTTTTAATCTGGAACACTACCTGACCACAGCTTGCTAAACTCATTGGTAGCGAGTGTGTTCACCTGCTAATTAGTCTCTGTGATTCAAAAACAGATTCGCCAGCTAGATGACTGTAGGCCCTATATTGGTGCAATACATTGATATAAAACCTTATATTGCAGGATCCATTGATGGTCAATCTTGAAAATCTCCATCAGAACTCAGGAAAGCAAGAAACTCATCACAGGCAGCCACATATTTGCCATGGATCTAAGAGCTTAGAGCATGACCTTGTGGCACTAGATCAACATTTTTATTAACAGTAAGTACATCACCCATACACATGAACTGTTGGTTATTGCAAAATATGGAACCTAACCCTTAATTAATATAAGCTAATCTGGTTCCAAGTGTGGCAACGACTGCTCAATAAATAATAGACAAACACATTTGGTCTGCTCAATAAATAATAGACAAACACATTTGGTCTGCTCAATAAATAATAGACACACACATTTGGTCTGATCAATAAATAATAGACAAATTCATTTGGTCTGCTCAATAAATAATAGACAAACACATTTGGTCTGCTCAATAAATAATAGACACACACATTTGGTCTGCTCAATAAATAATAGACACACACATTTGGTCTGATCAATAAATAATAGACAAATACATTTGGTCTGCTCAATAAATAATAGACAAACACATTTGGTCTGCTCAATAAATAATAGACACACACATTTGGTCTGCTCAATAAATAATAGACACACACATTTGGTCTGCTCAATAAATAATAGACAAACACATTTGGTCTGCTCAATAAATAATAGACACACACATTTGGTCTGCTCAATAAATAATAGACAAACACATTTGGTCTGCTCAATAAATAATAGACACACACATTTGGTCTGCTCAATAAATAATAGACAAACACATTTGGTCTGCTCAATAAATAATAGACAAACACATTTGGTCTGCTCAATAAATAATAGACAAACACATTTGGTCTGCTCAATAAATAATAGACACACACATTTGGTCTGATCAATAAATAATAGACAAACACATTTGGTCTGCTCAATAAATAATAGACAAACACATTTGGTCTGCTCAATAAATAATAGACACACACATTTGGTCTGCTCAATAAATAATAGACACACACATTTGGTCTGCTCAATAAATAATAGACAAACACATTTGGTCTGCTCAATAAATAATAGACACACACATTTGGTCTGCTCAATAAATAATAGACACACACATTTGGTTAATACTTTATGGATTCTGGGTAAGATGACAGCCATTGCAACAGACCCTTTTAGAGAGTGCCAACACTAGAACAGTTTTTGTGTTTTGACTGGTTTCTATGTGTTTCTTCAATTTATTTGAGTGAATTGGAGTTGGAAGAGACTGTGGACACACTCCTTTTGGTGATGTCGTTTGAAATAGTTACCAACGCTGGTGACGGCTCGCACGGGAGATTGACCTTTCTAACGGTCACCAACCGACACGCAAAATTAAAATGGCTGAATGTCACTGTTTTTGCTGAGACTAACGTTGAAACTGTTTTGATTGCTTCGTTTGTTTTAAATGTGTGTTTAAAAGTGTGTTTAAATGTTTGTTTAAATGTGTGTTTTAAATGTGTGTTTTAAATGTTTGTTTTAAATGTGTTTTAAATGTGTGTTTAAAATGTTTGTTTTAAATGTGTGTTTAAAAGTGTGTTTTAAATGTTTGTTTTAATGTGTGTTTAAAAGTGTGTTTTAAATGTTTGTTTTAATGTGTGTTTAAAAGTGTGTTTTAAATGTTTGTTTTAATGTGTTTAAAAGTGTGTTTTAAATGTTTGTTTTAATGTGTGTTTAAAAGTGTGTTTTAAATGTTTGTTTTAATGTGTGTTTAAAAGTGTGTTTTAAATGTTTGTTTTAATGTGTGTTTAAAAGTGTGTTTTAAATGTTTGTTTTAATGTGTGTTTAAAAGTGTGTTTTAAATGTTTGTTTTAATGTGTGTTTAAAAGTGTGTTTTAAATGTGTGTTTACAAAGAACTGGTGTAAGGAAGTGACTCTCTATTTGATGGAAGTCGTTTGGAATTGTTGCCTGTGCGCTGAGATTAGGGCTGCATGCTACACAAAAATGTCAACATAATTTACCACTCTGCTTTGATGAACTGTGACACAGGTGGAGCAGATATGGGGGGAATTCCTGACTACAATGATACTGATTCCTAGAACAGAACAGAAGGGATACTACACATACCAAATGATGTGCCTATTTATTGATGAAATGAGCTGTGACCTCTGGTTCAAAAGTTGTAAGCATTGATAATTATTGGTCTTCTATGTTTTATGTTAATTGTCTCTTATTCTATTGGTACATTCTGACGGAGTACTATTGGTTAAACTCTTCCTAGTGCTCTCCCATTAATAGCATCATCTTCTTGCTTGCTTACATCCCTTCAGTCATGTCTTATAATGTAACATTTATCTTGCTAACATCCCTTCAGTCATGTCTTATAATGTAACATTTATCTTGCTAACATCCCTTCAGTCATGTCTTATAATGTAACATTTATCTTGCTAACATCCCTTCAGTCATGTCTTCTAATGTAACATTTATCTTGCTAACATCCCTTCAGTCATGTCTTCTAATGTAACATTCATCTTGCTTACATCACTTCAGTCATGTCTTCTAATGTAACATTTATCTTGCTTACATCCCTTCAGTCATGTCTTCTAGTGTAACCTTTATCTTGCTTACATCCTTACAGTCATGTCTTCTAATGTAACCTTTATCTTGCTTACATCCTTCAGTCATGTCTTCTAGTGTAACCTTTATCTTGCTTACATCCCATCAGTCATGTCTTATAATGTAACATTTATCTTGCTAACATCCCTTCAGTCATGTCTTATAATGTAACATTTATCTTGCTTACATCACTTCAGTCAAGTCTTCTAGTGAAACCTTTATCTTGCTTACATCCTGACAGTCATGTCTTCTAGTGCAACCTTTATCTTGCTTACATCCTGACAGTCATGTCTTTTAATGTAACCTTTATCTTTCTTACATCCTTACAGTCATGTCTTCTAGTGCAACCTTTATCTTGCTTACATCCTGACAATCATGTCTTTAATGTAACCTTTATCTTGCTTACATCCTTACAGTCATGTCTTCTAGTGCAACCTTTATCTTGCTTACATCCTTACAGTCACAGTCATGTTTTCCAGCCTAACTTTTATCAAAGTTCTATATCTCGTTAGATTTTAGAATTTCTCCGCTTTAAAAATGGATTTAATAATATTTATTATTACTCATGACATCATATAAACAGTTAGCCTATTTTTATAATAAAACTACTTATTTGCTTCCTAATTTATACTGTTTCTTCCTTCACCTGCTGAATTGATCAGGTTTGCTTTATTGATTTTGAACAAGGTCAAACACGCAGTAATTAAAGTTTACGAACCTCTCAAATTGCTTGACCTTGACCCTTCCGGTGCTGTTAGATGTCACATATGGCTTGTAGTGTTTTTTGCCATCAGTTTCTACTCTGGGTGACATATTTGACCTTTTTCTAATGAGTCTATGCCTGCCAACTTTGCTTCTCTTATAAGGTTTTTAGGATCTCTCTAGGTTTCCCTATTTTTCTGCATCCTGTTGTTTCTCCATAGAAGAGCCTGTTTTGGAATTCTCTTGTTGTCTCTTCTCAGCACATGGACGACACATGTCCACCTTCTCTTTTTAAATGTAGATGAGATCTTTCATTGCATGACCATTTCTCTTCTCTCTATATTAGTTTTGAATTCATTCCATTGTACACAGAGTAATTTTCTTAGACATTTGTCTTCAAAAGTGTTTAGTTCTCTCAATCTATTTTGTTGTTTTCCAACTTTCAAATATTGGGTAAGGGTTGATAATATGTTTCAGTTAAATATTCTAAGTTTAGGGGGCCTCGGTTGCCTAGTTGGGAAAACCACCTGACTGGACTACCGACGTTCGGACAACCTGTGTTCGATTCCCGCTGGGAGCAGTGTGAATTGTACTCGTGGTTGGAAAAAAAAATACCCCCACGGTCGACCCAGCTGTTGGCAGAAATGGGTACCAGGGTATTACCCCGGGAAGGTGAGGAATGTCGCTTCGCATCTGAGTTTTGATGCTTGAGGCGACACTATACTGAAATCTCCGAACATTTCTGGATAGGCGGCCGAGCACATATGGGTGTAAATTCGCGTGCTGAGATGCCGGTTCAAGTCTCGTACTTGACCTTTACCTTTATTCTAGGTTTAATTTCCTGCTTGTGTTTTTAACTTCCATATTTGGTCCAGGTTTTTTAAATTTGCTGCTGTTTTTGCTATCCTGTTTCTGATCTCTTTTTTTTGTTTCACCTTCTTGATCTATGTTACTACCAAGATATATATAGTTGTCTACTCTTTCCAACGCCTGATGATTGAGATATCAAACTAGGCAGGCCTAAATCTGACTAATATATAGACTTGAGTATTTGTAACATTCAATAACATCTGAAAGCTAAGCACTAATTTACAATGTTGTGAAGTCATTTTGCAAAAGCCAAGTATGTAATGTGTAAAAAAAAAAGAAATGTGAATGTCATCAACATATTCTACAAAACACCGCTTGAGTTACCAATGAATTGAACCCAAAAGCTTGTTTTTGCAGGGTATGTTGATGTTTCCAAAGTTGTTTGCAATAAAATCTTTAATTCTCTGAAGCAACCTTTTTTTTGACTTCCTGAGCAAACTGCCCAATCAAAATGCATGTTTTAGAGAAATTTTTATTTATTTTCTTACTGTTATTGACATTTTTTTTTTAAATTGCAAAAAACATTTAGTAAGCTGTTGTCCAACAGTAATGAATGCTCTCCCCTGTAAACTATGAAATTAAATAGAAAGTGATGCTGAGATTAGCTCCACCTATGATTTGAGCATATTGTTACTCTCATCATCTTAAAAAATGACATTTTGTCACAAATCAGCATGAGATCCCTAATAAATATGATTTCTTGAAACTTTGTGGCTCCTCAGTTACCTGTGTCCTTTTTGGAGGCCAACAAGAGCACAGAACTGGGTGTAAAGTTCTGGAATGTTTCAGGGTGATCTCCCTTCAAAAATAATTCAACTTCCTGCATAGTTGCCAACTGAACTGGACTGTTGAGTTTGAGGCTATATCAAGAAAGAAGAATATATATTATATATATATACATATACATTTATTTAAACTGTCACTTTCTCTCCATTCTGATTTCTTTTAAAAGTGAAAATGTAAAACAAATATTAGATTACATCTGAACACATAATAACTAAATAAAAATGGGACATTCGTAAAATCCAGCTAGTTTCACAAATAGAGATTTGGTTGAAATGGTTGTCTTGAGCACTACCAATCTAGCACCAACTGAAGCAGATACAAACAATCACTGACCATAAACTGATCTTCTGCTCAAGTAAAGAAAATAGAAATCTCCAGGTTCTGAAAGAAACAATAGATTAAGGTTGCTTGTCATGAAGGTTTGGAATAAGTGAGACAGACATGGGAATTTATGAACAAGACTCTCAATCTTCAGGATTCCTCACAGTAGTTCGCCCAGCAAGGAAGACAGAAACCATACGGCTTGACAATGAGAACATATGGCTTTTTGGAGGGAGAACATAAGGTTTGTCAAGCAGAACATATGGCTTGTTAAAAAAACATATGGCTTGTCAAGGAGAACATATGGCTTGTCAAGTACAAAAATTGGCTTGTCAGGGAGAACATATGTCTTGTCAAAGAAAACATATGTCTTGTCAAAGAAAATGTATGGCTTGTCAAATAGAACATGAGGCTTGTCAAAGAAAATGTATGGCTTGTCAAAGAAAACATTTGTCTTGTCAAAGAAAATGTATGGCTTGTCAAAGAGAACATGAGGCTTGTCAAGGAGAACATGAGGCTTGTCAAGGAGAACATGAGGCTTGTCAAGGAATAAGCAGGGATGTCAAGTTGACACAATTTCTAAAACTGAGATTCTATGAAAAGCTTGAAGATCAAATCATAAATTTCATAGAAACTATAAGCTCTGATGTCTATAGGTGGAACAGACAACTATAAACACTATTGTCTAAAGGTTGATTGGACCACTATTGCTACTACTGTCTATAGGTTGATTGGATGAACAACTAGCTACTACTGTCTATAGGTTGATTGGATGAACAACTAGCTACTACTGTCTATAGGTTGATTGGATGAACAACTAGCTACTACTATCTATAGGTTGATTGGATGAACAACTAGCTACTACTATCTATAGGTTGATTGGATGAACAACTAGCTACTACTATCTATAGGTTGATTGGATGAACAACTAGCTACTACTGTCTATAGGTTGATTGGATGAACAACTAGCTACTACTGTCTATAGGTTGATTGGATGAACAACTAGCTACTACTGTCTATAGGTTGATTGGATGAACAACTAGCTACTACTGTCTATAGGTTGATTGGATAAACAACTAGCTACTACTGTCTATAGGTTGATTGGACAACTATATAGCAAAAGAAGGAGGTGTCTGATCATCAGGAACTCCCCCCCCCCCCAATGAAATGAACAATATATTAATATTTTTCTCACATTCATTTTTAACATAAGCACTACTTTACAATGTTTTACAAATGCATTTTCTTTCTTTCTCATTCATATGCAACAATTTTCTCTTCCTTTCTTAAATGAGCATTTATCTTACACTTCTGCATTCTCATACTCTCACTTTCTTACTCTCATTTATACCTTCTTATCTCCATCATTTTAATTTTCTCCAGCTTTTACTCTTTCATGTCTCTTTTTTCTACCTCCCTATGTTTTTACTTATATTTCTCTCTCTCTTTTCTTTATCTCCTTTTTTATATCTCTATGATTTCCTCCCTCTATTTCCTTCCTTTCTTTACTTCATCTCTCTCTTTCTTTCTTTTTCTTTTCCTCCTTAAAAATTAAATCAACTTGAAGACAATGGTTGGAGTCTTTGAACTTTCTCTTTCTCCTTCCACCTATCCTCTCTAGTTCTCTTTCACATATTTATTTCCTCTCCTCCCTCTCTTTTTCCTTCCATTCTCTCACCTCCCTCCTCTCTCTCTTACTTTATACTCCTCTTCTCTCTTACCCCATCATCCGTATTTCCCTTTCTCCCTTTGCACTTGCTTTCTTTTCCCTTTACCTTTCTATCTCCTCTTCTCTCTTTTCCTTTTACTCTCTCTATCTCCTCTTCTCTCTTTCCCCTTTACTCTATCAACTTTTCTATCTTTCCCATTCCCTCTATCAGTCACTTTATTCTCTTTCTTTCCCTCTCTCTCTCTCTTACAGTTTCACAGCTTTGATCACAGATCTTGAGTCCAAAGATCCCAGATAGTCTTGCTTTACGTGACCTTTCCGATAGATCCGCAGCACTGGATATGTGGTGATGTTTTCAGCAGCACAAAGATCTGTGCCATCATAGCAGTTGACTCGAGCCAAGACGTTTGGCTCTGACAAGTTCCTGGCTAGGGTTTGAGCTGCATGTCCAAACACTCTCAGCAATGCCATGCTGACATGGTCAACTGAAGACAAAACATGCAGAGGATGACAGCACAAGGCCAGGTCAGTTAACTTTTTCAGTACAAAAGGTTTGTATCAATGCAACCAAAGAAATTTCAGAGACATAAATTGTCATTGTCTTAAATATCAATCTACATGTTTATATTTAACTAACACATAACATATTAAAACTTAGAAGAGAAAAGACAAATGGAAAAGGATGAAAACTCTGTTGATCAGTGGGCCTGACTTGTTCATTCTGTGGCCGTGTGTGTTTGTCAAACATTGGTAGAATTAGCCACAAAAGAAGCTGTTCAACAAAAAACAAAACCTAAAAAAAAAATACACAATAGCCTCCTCTAGACCATCTGACAAGATGAAAACAACCATATACACATAATATATTATGTATGAATTTTTAGATAATTGAACAAGGAATTAGATTTCACAAATACCAAGATGAACAACTAGCTACTACTGTCTATAGGTTGATTGGATGAACAACTAGCTACTACTGTCTATAGGTTGATTGGATGAACAACTAGCTACTACTATCTATAGGTTGATTGACAACCTATACAAGACTTGTAAAAAGAATGCAGTTTGATGATGGTTTACACTAATTAAATTGAGGGTGACACACTCTGCAGCTAAATAAATGCATCTTAAATCAGCATGATAGAAATGTAGGGAAAGAGTTCAATAACCAGACAATGAGAAAATAGACAACAAGACAAAATGAGAAGTGAATATGGACCAATATAATCCTAATTAACAAAAAAGTAACTACAAGAGTTAGAAAATGAATGGTGGAGATTCTTTCAGACATTCACCCAATGACTACTTTCAGACATTCACCCAATGACTACTTTCAGACATTCACCCAATGACTACTTTCAGACATTCACCCAATGACTACTTTCAGACATTCACACAATGACTACTTTCAGACATTCACCCAATGACTACTTTCAGACATTCACCAAATGACTACTTTCATACATTCACCCAATGACTACTTTCAGACATTCACACAATGACTACTTTCAGACATTCACCCAATGATTACTTTCAGACATTCACACAATGACTACTTTCAGACATTCACCCAATGACTACTTTCAGACATTCACACAATGACTACTTTCAGACATTCACCCAATGATTACTTTCAGACATTCACACAATGACTACTTTCAGACATTCACCCAATGATTACTTTCAGACATTCACACAATGACTACTTTCAGATATTCACCCAATGACTACTTTCAGACATTCACACAATGACTACTTTCAGACATTCACCCAATGATTACTTTCAGACATTCACACAATGACTACTTTCAGACATTCACCCAATGACTACTTTCAGACATTCACCCAATGATTACTTTCAGACATTCACACAATGACTACTTTCAGACATTCACCCAATGATTACTTTCAGACATTCACACAATGACTACTTTCAGACATTCACCCAATGATTACTTTCAGACATTCACACAATGACTACTTTCAGACATTCACACAATGACTACTTTCAGACATTCACACAATGATTACTTTCAGACATTCACCCAATGACTGCTTTCAGACATTCACACAATGACTACTTTCAGACATTCACACAATGACTACTTTCAGACATTCACACAATGACTACTTTCAGACATTCACACAATGACTACTTTCAGACATTCACACAATGACTACTTTCAGACATTCACACAATGACTATTTTCAGACATTCACCCAATGGCTACTTTCAGACATTCACACAATGACTACTTTCAGACATTCACACAATGATTACTTTCAGACATTCACACAATGACTACTTTCAGACATTCACACAATGACTATTTTCAGACATTCACCCAATGGCTACTTTCAGACATTCACACAATGACTACTTTCAGACATTCACACAATGATTACTTTCAGACATTCACACAATGACTACTTTCAGACATTCACACAATGACTACTTTCAGACATTCACACAATGACTACTTTCAGACATTCACACAATGACCACTAAAGGTGTGTCATTGATAATCTAATATCAGAAGACTAAAACTATGACCATCAACAAAGGTAACACTCCTTAAAGGTAGGTACAACTGGATATCAAAGTTGAAGGAATAGACCTGGAGACAGTTCAGAACTACAACTACCTTGGACATACAATAACCAGTGATGGAAAATGTACAACTGAAATAAACAAAAGAATCATGATCATCAGGTGCCATGCCAGTTGGCATAGGTGATAATCTCTCTTGACATCACTCAGCCCTTCATGCATGTCATAATCTCAGTTGATGATCTTCTATTAAGCCATTTGGATAAGCTGTTCAATATTTTTTCTCTTGGTTTTCCTCTGATCTTCTTCCTAATCATTCTGCCTGTTGTTATAGAACTCCAAAATGTTAATGTCTCAATCAGTCTCAGCTGAAAACATGTACTTAATACAATACATGAATAAAATAATAATCATATTATTAGTTATAATGAAAGAGCTTGTCTGTCCACACTTTCAATAAAAGTGTTGCTGCTGCACAGCGATGCTAGCCCAGGTCCATAAACTCAGCTCAAGGAGGTCTGACTAGTAACTATAAACATAAAGGATCATACTTTTAAGATGGACTGGTTGGTCTCGAGGCAAGACGCCGGCCTCGAAACAGAGAGGTTATGGGTTCAAATCCTGGCTACACCGGTTGGGATTTTTTATCTATGATTTCTCTCTGCGACAACCACCTCTGGTCTCAGCAGCGAGGCCCGGCTCGAAACGTCAATTACTCATCGATGGGAAAAATATTAGTACCTCCAAAGTCGGAGTTATCTGCCTGTGTGGCGAGGGACCCCTGTGCACACAGCTGCCAGGGAAAAATGGGCTAACATGCAAAATTCAGTTCCTAGTAGTCCTCTAAGGACTTCGTCAGAGGTCAAAGCTGGTGAACGGGGGGGAAAAAAAAATACTTTTAAGAGTTCACAAAGGAAAAAAAAATTTAAAAAAAACATCACATATAATTTGTATGGCACAGCTTGTATGCGATTTTATTTCTGTTACTTTACACCAGCTTTACTGTAACCCTGCGAATCATGGAAGGAAGAGCTATGTTTTACAGCACTCAGAAAAAATGACAAACAACAACAAAATAAAACAAAGAACAATATATGATCCGAAGCAGAATCGAACCCGTACTCCTTGGCACTGCGCCTTGCCACGAGAAGCCGAACGCTAGGGAACACTGCCACTCAGCTGTGCCAAGGAGTAGGGGTTCGATCCTGCTTCGGACCATATATTGTTCTTTGTTTTTTTCTGCTGTTTATGTGTCCTTTTTCTGAGTGCTGTAAAACATAGCTCTTCCTCCCATGATTCGCTGAATTATCGCCTCGGAAGTTTCCCTCTAGAACAATATTCATTTATTTTTATTTGTCTTCTCTTACTGTAACCTTACCTTATTATATAGGGTGTTTATAAAGTCTCACTACACTTGGTATCTAGGTCAATTTGAAAAAAATGTTTATGACGTCATCACAATATGTGCTCAATGGTAAGTTCACTTGTTGCGACAGTTTTCTTAATGACTTGTCTGGACTTTTAAGGATTCTGTCTTGGATATCTAAACATATTTCATCATTCACAGCAGGCCTACCAGATCGTGGAGCATCTTCCACATTTCTAGTAGCAATAAACTTATTCAACAAATTTCATTGACAGTGGGAGCACATATTGTGATGATGTCATAAACATTTTTTTTTCAAATTGACCTAGATACCAAGTGTAGTGAGACTTTATAAACACCCTGTACCTTACCTTATTATACTTAAGTATGTATATATCTACTATATATGTATATATATATATACTTAATTGCTATGATGGGGACTGTAGCTGCCTTTCTTTGTTTGGATCCTTCAATGAGATGAGTTTTGATTCAGATGATTTCACTGGCATGGGCAGTTGAGCAATTATGGATTTTAATTTATTTTGCAGTGATACCAGGGCCTTCGACTTACTACAACTAAAACTTAAGTATGTGTATTATGTTTGCTCCTACTTTTAAAAGTTCACAGATTAAGAGTTCCCTCCACGCGTTAGACATAGGGGAATATGTTGCTAGTGACGGCACATTTTTCTAAGACAAATGGCACATTTTATGACTAATGTGGCACCATTATCTCCCATACCAACCTTGCTGATTGGCAAGGTTGCCAATGATGTTATCATTTACTCACATGGGAGATAGAAAAGCACTATTTTAAGATCAGCACTCAAGACTGCTTTACTGAAGTTTGACTTCAGCAGTGTCAGTACATTCTCCAGTTCCATCTCCTCTTTGCTAAGTCCCGTCACAGCCTCCGCTATCTGGTCATCCTGGGTTTGAACTGTAACAGTTTGAATTCAGAAATTAGGAAAAAAAAGACAATGATACCAAAATAAACATTAAAAATCAATGATACCAAAATAAACATTAAAAATCAATGATACCAAAATAAGCATTAAAAAACAAGCAGTTTCACATTCTTCTAAGTAAATGGTGGGGGAAAAAAACAAACTCACTGCAATGTAACAGTAGCCAATCTAAAGTTGTACTTCTCAGTTTCTATATATTTGCAAGTGTGATTATTCTAATTTAGTCAGACTACACAGTCTGCTAGTTCAGACAGATTTGTTACTGTTCACTTGCTCTCTTGGCTGTATTGTTATTCATTCAATTGAAACACATACATGTAGATACAAAAGGCTTGCCCAGAAGGTGGCCATATGTCAGTCATATGATGAGAGGAGACAACAAAAGGCTTGCCTAGAAGGTGGCCATCTGTCAGTCATATGATGAGAGGAGACAACAAACGGCTTGCCTAGAAGGTGGCCATATGTCAGTCATATGATGAGAGGAGACAACAAACGGCTTGCCTAGAAGGTGGCCATATGTCAGTCATATGATGAGAGGAGACAACAAAAGGCTTGCCTAGAAGGTGGCCATATGTCAGTCATATGATGAGAGGAGACAACAAATGGCTTGCCTAGAAGGTGGCCATATGTCAGTCATATGATGAGAGGAGACAACAAACGGCTTGCCTAGAAGGTGGCCATCTGTCAGTCATATGATGAGAGGATACAACAAAAGGCTTGTCAAGAAGGTGGCCATATGTCAGTCATATGATGAGAAGAGACAACAAAAAGCTTGTCCAGAAGGTGGCCATATGTCAGTCATATGATGAGAGGAGACAATAAAAGGCTTGCCCAGAAGGTGGCCATATGTCAGTCATATGATGAGAGGAGATAACAAAAGACTTGCCTAGAAGGTAGCCATATTTCAGTCATATGATGAGAGGAGACAATAAAAGACTTGCCTAGAAGGTGGCCATATGTTAGTCATATGATGAGAGGAGACAATAAAAGGCTTGCCTAGAGGGTGGCCATATGTTAGTCATATGATGAGAGGGGACATAAGAGGCTTGCCCAGAAGGTGACCATATGTCAGTTATATGATGAGAGGAGACAACAAAAGACTTGCCTAGAAGGTGGCCATATGTCAGTCATATGCTGAGAGGAGACAACAAAAGGCTTGCCTAGAAGGTGGCCATATGTCAGTCATATGCTGAGAGGAGACAACAAAAGGCTTGCCCAGAAGGTGACCATATGTCAGTCATATGCTGAGAGGAGACAACAAAAGACTTGCCCAGAAGCTGGCCATATGTCAGTCATATGCTGAGAGGAGACAACAAAAGGCTTGCCTAGAAGGTGGCCATCTGTCAGTCATATGCTGAGAGGAGACAACAAAAGGCTTGCCCAGAAGGTGACCATATGTCAGTCATATGATGAGAAGAGATAACAAAAAACTTGCCCAGAAGGTGGCCATATGTCAGTCATATGATGAGAGGAGACAACAAAAGGCTTGCCTAGAAGGTGGCCATATGTCAGTCATATGATGAGAAGAGACAACAAAAGGCTTGCCTAAAAGGTGGCCATATGTCAGTTATATAATGAGAAGAGACAATAAAAGGCTTGCCTAGAAGGTTGCCATATGTCAGTCATATGATGAGAAGAGACAACAAAAGGCTTGCCTAGAAGGTGGCCATATGTCAGTCATATGATGAGAGGAGACAACAAAAGGCTTGCCTAGAAGGTGGCCATATGTCAGTCATATGATGAGAGGAGATAACAAAAGACTTGCCTAGAAGGTAGCCATATTTCAGTCATACGATGAGAGGAGACAACAAAAGGCTTGCCTAGAAGGTGGCCATATGTCAGTCATATGATGAGAGGAGACAACAAAAGGCTTGCCCAGAAGGTGGCCATATGTCAGTCATATGATTAGAAGAGACAACAAAAAGCTTGTCCAGAAGGTGGCCATATGTCAGTCATATGATGAGAGGAGACAACAAAAGAATTGCAAAACAAGCCCTCAAATAGAAAACAGGACAAAAGAAAAAGAGCCTGACCTATAGAAACACTATGAAAAATGCTGAGGTCAGCAACAACAATAGCAGGAATCAGCGCCCTTACTGAGGTTGGGAGGCTTGCCCAGAATAGGAACATGTGGCCAGGTACAATATGGCTCATGTGCAAAGTCTGACATTGAACTCTTTCAGTACAGAAGGTTTTTTTATCAATTTGGTGGTACAGATTTCAGAGACAACATTGTTCATGATTTTAAATATTAATCTACATGAGCAAGACAAAAAGAACTAACAATGACTCAAAGAGCCATGAACAAACCCTACGAAAACGCCAGATTAAGAGGAAGACCGAGAAAGAGATGGATAAAGGAAATACTAGAGTCACTAAGAGGGATAACACCAGAAGAGGCCAACAGAAGAGCAAAGAATCACAGATTGTATCTCCCCTCGACGCCAATGGCAATAGAGGAAGGATAGAAGAAGAAGATATTTATATTTATCTAACAATTAACATATTATATATGAATTTTTAGATAATTAAACAAGGAATTATATTTTACCAATGCCAAGATGATACCAGACATGTAAAAAGAGTACGGTTTGATGACAGTTTACACTAATCAAATTGAGAGTGACGCATTGTGCGGCTAAACGTACATGACCAAAATCGATGTGGCGCATGGTGCATCAAAACGTACTGAAAGAGTTAATAGCAATGATTATCAGACATCAAGAGTCTAGAATTTCCGATCTGTGTGTCATCTTTGACTCACAAGCACAACAGAGATACATATGAAATGAGACAAGCAATTTAATTGAGGGCTACACTCTTTTAACATGCCAATCTGTATTTTTTTTTCATACAGTCAAACTGTCTTGCCTGCCTCTGTGAGTGTAATCTGTGAAGATTCCTTGATATCTGTGTGTTTTAGACCATCCCCAGTGAGTGTAATCTGTGTGTTTTAGACCATCCCCAGTGAGTGTAATCTTGAAGATTCCATGATATCTGTGTGTTTTAGACCATCCCCAGTGAGTGTAATCTGTGAAGATTCCTTGATATCTGTGTGTTTTAGACCATCCCCAGTGAGTGTAATCTGTGAAGATTCTTTGATATCTGTGTGTTTTAGACCATCCCCAGTGAGTGTAATCTGTGAAGATTCCTTGATATCTGTGTGTTTTAGACCATTCATAGTGAGTGTAATCTGTGAAGATTCCTTGATATCTGTGTGTTTTAAACCATCCCCAGTGAGTGTAATCTTGAAGATTCCTTGATATCTGTGTGTTTTAAACCATCCCCAGTGAGTGTAATCTGTGAAGATTCCATGATATCTGTGTGTTTTAAACCATCCCTAGTGAGTGTAATCTGTGAAGATTCCTTGATATCTGTGTGTTTTAAACCATCCCCAGTGAGTGTAATCTGTGAAGATTCCTTGATATCTGTGTGTTTTAGACCATACCCAGTGAGTGTAATCTGTGAAGATTCCTTGATATCTGTGTGTTTTAGACCATCCCCAGTGAGTGTAATCTTGAAGATTCCTTGATATCTGTGTGTTTTAGACCATCCATAGTGAGTGTAATCTTGAAGATTCCTTGATATCTGTGTGTTTTAGACCATCCCCAGTGAGTGTAATCTTGAAGATTCCTTGATATCTGTGTGTTTTAAACCATCCATAGTGAGTGTAATCTTGAAGATTCCTTGATATCTGTGTGTTTTAAACCATCCCCAGTGAGTGTAATCTGTGAAGATTCCTTGATATCTGTGTGTTTTAGACGATACCCAGTGAGTGTAATCTGTGAAGATTCCTTGATATCTGTGTGTTTTAAACCATCCCCAGTGAGTGTAATCTTGAAGATTCCTTGATATCTGTGTGTTTTAGACCATCCATAGTGAGTGTAATCTTGAAGATTCCTTGATATCTGTGTGTTTTAGACCATCCCCAGTGAGTGTAATCTTGAAGATTCCTTGATATCTGTGTGTTTTAAACCATCCATAGTGAGTGTAATCTTGAAGATTCCTTGATATCTGTGTGTTTTAAACCATCCCCAGTGAGTGTAATCTGTGAAGATTCCCTGATATCTGTGTGTTTTAGACCATCCCCAGTGAGTGTAATCTTGAAGATTCCTTGATATCTGTGTGTTTTAAACCATCCCCAGTGAGTGTAATCTGTGAAGATTCCTTGATATCTGTGTGTTTTAAACCATCCCCAGTGAGTGTAATCTTGAAGATTCCTTGATATCTGTGTGTTTTAAACCATCCATAGTGAGTGTAATCTTGAAGATTCCTTGATATCTGTGTGTTTTAAACCATCCCCAGTGAGTGTAATCTGTAAAGATTCCTTGATATCTGTGTGTTTTAAACCATCCCCAGTGAGTGTAATCTGTGAAGATTCCATGATATCTGTGTGTTTTAAACCATCCCTAGTGAGTGTAATCTGTGAAGATTCCTTGATATCTGTGTGTTTTAAACCATCCCAGTGAGTGTAATCTGTGAAGATTCCTTGATATCTGTGTGTTTTAGACCATACCCAGTGAGTGTAATCTGTGAAGATTCCTTGATATCTGTATGTTTTAAACCATCCCCAGTGAGTGTAATCTGTGAAGATTCCTTGATTTCTATGTGTTTTAGACCATCCATAGTGAGTGTAATCTGTGAAGATTCCTTGATATCTGTGTATTTTAGACCATCCCCAGTGAGTGTAATCTTGAAGATTCCTTGATATCTGTGTGTTTTAGACCATCCATAGTGAGTGTAATCTTGAAGATTCCTTGATATCTGTGTGTTTTAAACCATCCAAGTGAGTGTAAACTTTGAAGATTCCTTGATATCTGTATGTTTTAAACCATCCCCAGTGAGTGTAATCTGTGAAGATTCCTTGATATCTGTGTGTTTTAAACCATCCCCAGTAAGTGTAATCTTGAAGATTCCTTGATATCTGTGTGTTTTAGACCATCCATAGTGAGTGTAATCTTGAAGATTCCTTGATATCTGTGTGCTTTAGACCATCCATAGTGAGTGTAATCTGTGAAGATTCCTTGATATCTGTGTGTTTTAGATCATCCCCAGTGAGTGTAATCTTGAAGATTCCTTGATATCTGTGTGTTTTAGACCATCCATAGTGAATGTAATCTTGAAGATTCCTTGATATCTGTGTGCTTTAGACCATCCATAGTGAGTGTAATCTTGAAGATTCCTTGATATCTGTGTGTTTTAGATCATCCCCAGTGAGTGTAATCTTGAAGATTCCTTGATATCTGTGTGTTTTAGACCATCCCCAGTGAGTGTAATCTGTGAAGATTCCTTGATATCTGTGTTTTAGACCATCCCCAGTAAGTGTAATCTTGAAGATTCCTTGATATCTGTGTGTTTTAGACCAGTTCTCCAAGACCACACTTTCAGACCACACTACTGGGCTGAAGTGGGTCAGCTCACAGGCCTCTGGACCTATAACTACAACATGATTTATACTGGGCTGAAGTGGGTCAGCTCACAGGCCTCTGGACCTATAACTACAACATGATTTATACTGGGCTGAAGAGCGTCAGCTCACAGGCCTCTGGACCTATAACTACAACATGATTTATACTGGGCTGAAGAGCGTCAGGTCACAGGCCTCTGGACCTATAACTACAACATGATTTATACTGGGCTGAAGAGCGTCAGCTCACAGGCCTCTGGACCTATAACTACAACATGATTTATACTGGGCTGAAGGGGGTCAGGTCACAGGCCTCTGGACCTATAACTACAACATGATTTATACTGGGCTGAAGAGCGTCAGGTCACAGGCCTCTGGACCTATAACTACAACATGATTTATACTGGGCTGAAGGGGGTCAGGTCACAGGCCTCTGGACCTATAACTACAACATGATTTATACTGGGCTGAAGAGCGTCAGGTCACAGGCCTCTGGACCTATAACTACAACATGATTTATACTGGGCTGAAGAGCGTCAGGTCACAGGCCTCTGGACCTATAACTACAACATGATTTATACTGGGCTGAAGAGCGTCAGCTCACAGGCCTCTGGACCTATAACTACAACATGATTTATACTGGGCTGAAGAGCGTCAGGTCACAGGCCTCTGGACCTATAACTACAACATGATTTATACTGGGCTGAAGGGGGTCAGCTCACAGGCCTCTGGACCTATACACGCTGTAGACTCAAGAGAGGATAGCAAAAAGAACTTGGTTAAGAACAGCAAAGGCACAGGATGGGCTAGACAAGGGGAACTAAATGGATGATGGTCATGAGCCCAGCAAAGTGGGGAGATTTAGTTGTTGCCTACCAGGCAGGTCAAGGCACTGACTACCCTGTTGGTGTGAGGCCAGGCAGTGACAAAGAAGGTTGGAGACAATGAATCAAACATCAAAGAGATCATCTAGAAATGAAGAGAGAGAGTTACCAAAATGGGGTGGGGGGCCTGGGTAGTCTAGAGGTTCGATGTCGGCCTCGGAACAGGAAGGACCAGGGTTTAAAGCCCACCTGAAGCTGCGGCAGTGATTTGTCAAAAATAGGAAACATTAATCCACTTCTTTATGACTCTATTCTCCCCTGATTTCTTGGGTAGGAAGATCTGATGTCTAGCTCTCTTGGATAACAGTAGTAAACAGGTGCTCCTGGGTGGCACGCTAAAGAACCTTTAGGGGTTAAAATAAAAAAAGTAGGCCATAAATCTGGTCACTCCCCGGGCAAAACTGTCAGCAAAGAAAACCTACCCACACCGTGAATCCACGGCCATGCTACGGAGTTCATGCACACAGGCCAGGATTCTCCTTGGATGAGGATATTGGAGTATGTTTGGATTCATTAGTATGCTGTGATGATGAACCTAACAACAAACAAACAAACAGCAAGACAAGCACTAGAAGAAATTGGGGATTTGCTGCATGCAGGTTATCATTCACTGTCTTGTTGGTGCTTGTCCTGAGCACTGGCACAACAGCAACATGCCTGAACCTAGTATGATAAAGATAAGTACCCATGGGCCAACC
Source organism: Megaustenia siamemsis (assembly GCA_032433765.1). Lineage (NCBI taxonomy): Eukaryota > Metazoa > Mollusca > Gastropoda > Stylommatophora > Ariophantidae > Megaustenia > Megaustenia siamemsis. Next base: position 111,833,038 of record JAVIAB010000124.1, read on the forward strand.
TGGAGTACATTATTATCAATTCATATAATAACAGTGAGTACTGACCTTCCTCAATAAGCTTGCTTATTTCACTGTCTGGATTAAAGTCAGTGGAATGGGCAACACCATGGACACTCCCAGAGGCAAGATCTTCTGATGGAAGCACCATGGACATGATGAACTCATAAACATTGGGTTGTGACCACTCCTTGTCCTGATCCATCAAAGTCAGGACACCATCCTGCAAGTACACACAAGACTAAAGTAACCCCACTCCACCACAGTGGAATAGTCAAGTTCATCTGATATTAAGTGGATTCTGTATGCCACAAGAAAAGTGATTCATGATTGGAAAAAAGAAAGAAAGAAAGATGAAAGTAAGGAGGGAGAGAGGAAAGGAAGAGATGGGAAGGAATTAAAGGATGGGAAGGAAGGAATGAAGGGAAGGAGGAAGGAAGGAAGGGAAGAAGTAAGGGAGGGAAGAAGGGAGAGAGGGAAAAGAAGGAAGGGAGGGAGGAAGGAAGGGAGGGAGGAGGGGAGGGAGACAGGGAGGGGGGAAGGAAAAAAGGAAGGAAGGGAGGTAAGGAGGGAGGGAGGAGGGGAAGGAGAGAGGGAGGGAGGGAGGGAGGGAGGGAGGGAGGAAGGCAGGCAGGAAGGAAGGCAGGAAGGAAGGAAGGCAGGAAGGAAGGAAGGAAGGGAGGAAGGAAGGGAGGGAGGGAGGAAGGCAGGAAGGGAGGGAGGATGGCAGGAAGGAAGGCAGGAAGGAAGGAAGGCAGGAAGGAAGGCAGGAAGGAAGGAAGGCAGGCAGGAAGGCAGGCAGGAAGGCAGGCAGGCAGGCAGGCAGGAAGGAAGGAAGGAAGGAAGGAAGGAAGGCAGGCAGGCAGGAAGGAAGGAAGGAAGGAAGGAAGGAAGGAAGGAAGGAAGGAAGGAAGGAAGGAAGGAAGGCAGGGAGGGAGGAAGGAAGGAAGGAAGGAAGGAAGGAAGGAAGGAAGGAAGGAAGGAAGGAAGGAAGGAAGGAAGGAAGGAAGGAAGGAAGGAAGGAAGGAAGGAAGGAAGGAAGGAAGGCAGGCAGGCAGGCAGGCAGGCAGGCAGGCAGCAGGCAGGGAGGGAGGGAGGGAGGGAGGGAGGGAGGGAGGGAGGGAGGGAGGGAGGGAGGGAGGGAGGGAGGGAGGGAGGGAGGAAGGAAGGAAGGAAGGAAGGAAGGAAGGAAGGAAGGAAGGAAGGAAGGAAGGAAGGAAGGAAGGAAGGAAGGAAGGAAGGAAGGAAGGAAGGAAGGAAGGAAGGAAGGAAGGAAGGAAGGAAGGAAGGAAGGAAGGAAGGAAGGAAGGAAGGAAGGAAGGAAGGAAGGATACCTTCTCCACTCCTAAGACTGGAAGTTTCCCAGAGATGCCCCGCTGCACTGCAAGTTCTCTGCTACCATCATCATCCCTGTATTGCATGGAGAAGATACCACAAGATAAAACACTCAAAAGTTGTTCATGTTACCTACACCAGGTATGTCATGATGTTTGTCTATGTTACCTACATCAGGTATGTCATGATGTTTGTCTATGTTACCTACACCAGGTATGTCATGATGTTTGTCTATGTTACCTACACCAGGTATGTCATGATGTTTGTCTATGTTACCTACATCAGGTATGTCATGATGTTTGTCCATGTTACCGAAACCAGGTATATCATGATGTTTGTCTATGAACTACATCAGATATGTGATGATGTTTGTCTATGAACCACATCAGGTATGTGATGATGTTTGTCCATGTTACCGAAACCAGGTATGTCATGATGTTTGTCTATGAACTACATCAGGTATGTGATGATGTTTGTCTATGAACTACACCAGGTATGTGATGTTTGTCTATGAACTACATCAGGTATGTGATGATGTTTGTCTATGAACTACATCAGGTATGTGATGATGTTTGTCTATGAACTACATCAGATATGTGATGATGTTTGTCTATGAACCACATCAGGTATGTCATGATGTTTGTCCATGTTACCGAAACCAGGTATGTCATGATGTTTGTCTATGAACTACATCAGGTATGTGCTGATGTTTGTCTATGAACTACACCAGGTATGTGATGTTTGTCTATGAACTACATCAGGTATGCAATGATGTTTGTCTATGAACTACATCAGGTATGTGATGATGTTTGTCTATGAACTACACCAGGTATGTCAAGATGTTTGTCTATGAACTACATCAGGTATGTGATGATGTTTGTCTATGAACTACACCAGGTATGTCAAGATGTTTGTCTATGAACTACACAAAAATAACAAGCAAGTAGACATTCCTCACACAATCAATAGATTTTTAAAAATGTAAAACTGAAATCATCAATACACATCACAACATTAAACATAAACTCAGGGTGGTCAGCAGGTAAGACATCCCATAGTTACAGATTTATATCTCCACTTGAGTAAGCTAATAACATTTTCCATGTGGATTTACTTATTCAGAACCAACTTCTAAAAACATTTCCAGTAATAGTAAAGTCTGAGTCTTTGTACCTCATCATCATCATTATCATCAAGTACCGGGTCTGCCGGCGTAGGTGATCATGTCCCTCCACAACTTTCGATCTCCGCAGCTATTTATAATTTCTGTTGTTGACCTTCTGCCAAGCCATTCTCTTAAGCTGTCTGTTATTTTTTCTCTTTGCTTCCCTCTATCTCTTTGTCCCTCAATTTTTCCAGTTGTTAAAATGTATTCCAGTTGTTCTCTTCTCATTACATGGCCAAAAAATGATGATTGTTTCTTCCTAATATTGGAAATTAATTTTGTACCTACCTCAACATATTTTAAGAATCCTTCCCTTTTACTGTATTTCACACCTGTGTCCTGCTCTGTCAACCGGCCATATCAATTTCAGTCCAGTCGGTGTCTGACCAAGCTCTGGACCACAGGGAAGTGACTTATTTTCCTATTTTGAGAGTCTAGCATATTATTGCCATGTAGTTAAATTTCTGTGTATATCCTTATATATATTTTGCGATGTTGTTTGTTGTTCCAGCTGAAGACCTTTGTGGCGAACGTCGTTCTGCTTTTGTTTTGTTTCTCACCTACGTTAAGCTGTTACCATACTTTTTCCTTTTTTAAAAATGTTTCATTTTTATCATCAGCTTTACAGCAGCTTCTCATTTCTTTACATCTTGCTGCTTGACCCCTGGATAAGAAAGTCCCAGCTTCTCATTTCTTTACATCTTGTTGCCTTGACCCCTGGATAAGAAAGTCCCAGCTTCTCATTTCTTTACATCTTGTTGCCTTGACCCCTGGATAAGAAAGTCCCAGCCACAGGGGGGGGGGTCATGTTTTCTTCTGATATTCATGTTTTCTTCTTATATTCATGTTTTCTTCTTATATTCATGTTTTCCTTGTGACTATATGCTCCTCTGGTTCATGAATCATCCTCATCATTACCATCATCATTGAGTGCCATCTCCGCATCAAAGGTTGGCTACCATGGAGTGTCATTCCACTCTGTCTCTTGTTTCGATAGTGCATGTTGTCATAAGTTGACTTGTCCATCTTTTGATGTTACTCGCCCATGTTAGTCTTGGTCTGCCTCTGCCTTTTTTTAACTTGTATTTTCCCTTCCAAAATTACTTTTAGTAGGCTGCTGTGTCTTTTAACATGCCCCAAAAATCTCATTTGTCTTGTTCTAATTGTGTTTAGAAGTTCTCTTTTCATTTTTAGTGCTTTCAAGACTTCATCATATTTGTTCTTTTTTTTGGCATCCAGTTCTTACTATTCTTCTATAAAGCCACATTTCAAAGGCTTCAATTTTCTATTCTATTTTCTTGTCTAATGTCCTTGTTTCTGTACCAGACAGGAATGTTGAGAAAATATAACATTTTGCTATTCTTAGTTTTAGCCCTGGTGTTATTTGTTTTGATGTTAGTATATTTGTTATGGCATTAACATTACTTTTTGGCATCCATATTCTTTTGTTTATTTCAGTTGTACATTTTCCATCACTGGTTATAGTATGATCAAGATAGTTGTAGTTCTGAACTGTCTCCATGTCTATTCCTTCAACTTTGATATCCATATTTTTGCTTGTCATGTTTATTTCAGTAAGTAATTGTTAGCAGATCTTTATGATTTTCTGCTAGTAGAACAGTATCATCAGCATATCTAAAGTTATTGATTATCTTTCCATTAATGTTTAGGCCTGGCATCTCTGTGCTGTTTTTAAAGATTTGATCAGTGGATAGATTCATGGTTCAATAATATCCAATGTCTAGCCCTCTCTGGAAACAGCCTAAAATAGGAGGTTCAGAATACACTCAGTGCACACTAAAAGAGTTCTTGGCAACAAAAAAACAGGAGGAACAAAATACACCCAGTGCACACTAAAAGAGTTCTTGGCAACAAAAAACAGGAGGAACAAAATACACCCAGTGCACACTAAAAGAGTTCTTGGCAACAAAAAACAGGAGGAACAAAATACACCCAGTGCACACTAAAAGAGTTCTTGGCAACAAAAAAACAGGAGGAACAAAATACACCCAGTGCACACTAAAAGAGTTCTTGGCAACAAAAAAACAGGAGGAACAAAATACACCCAGTGCACACTAAAAGAGTTCTTGGCAACAAAAAACAGGAGGAACAAAATACACCCAGTGCACACTAAAAGAGTTCTTGGCAACAAAAAACAGGAGGAACAAAATACACCCAGTGCACACTAAAAGAGTTCTTGGCAACAAAAAAACAGGAGGAACAAAATACACCCAGTGCACACTAAAAGAGTTCTTGGCAACAAAAAACAGGAGGAACAAAATACACCCAGTGCACACTAAAAGAGTTCTTGGCAACAAAAAACAGGAGGAACAAAATACACCCAGTGCACACTAAAAGAGTTCTTGGCAACAAAAAAACAGGAGGAACAAAATACACCCAGTGCACACTAAAAGAGTTCTTGGCAACAAAAAAACAGGAGGTTCAGAATACACCCAGTGCACACTAAAAGAGTTCTTGGCAACAAAAAACAGGAGGAACAAATACACCCAGTGCACACTAAAAGAGTTCTTGGCAACAAAAAAACAGGAGGAACAAAATACACCCAGTGCACACTAAAAGAGTTCTTGGCAACAAAAAAACAGGAGGTTCAGAATACACCCAGTGCACACTAAAAGAGTTCTTGGCAACAAAAAAACAGGAGGAACAAAATACACCCAGTGCACACTAAAAGAGTTCTTGGCAACAAAAAAACAGGAGGAACAAAATACACCCAGTGCACACTAAAAGAGTTCTTGGCAACAAAAAACAGGAGGTTCAGAATACACCCAGTGCACACTAAAAGAGTTCTTGGCAACAAAAAACAGGAGGAACAAAATACACCCAGTGCACACTAAAAGAGTTCTTGGCAACAAAAAACAGGAGGAACAAAATACACCCAGTGCACACTAAAAGAGTTCTTGGCAACAAAAAAACAGGAGGTTCAGAATACACCAGTGCACACTAAAAGAGTTCTTGGCAACAAAAAGTCTAAAAAGTAAAAAAAAAAAAAAATGCCTGTTGCCCAGGAAAGAATGTCAAGCAATTAAAGAAAATCTACCAATGCTAAAGACTGATGTGTTGAGTCTAAAGGTATTGAAGTGAACCAACAACACAATGTCTCCATGCCCACTTAGTGGGAAATGGTGAAGGAAGGGAAGCACAAGGTCAGAATTGTAATCATTTCAAGACACAATTAATCAGAAGATAATTTGAAAAGATAGATGAGATTCAAGAAAAGCAAATGATGGAACAAAGTGAAATACCAAATGTGAAAAAACGTCTGTGGCACATTACAATGTTGAAACAAACGTGGCAAAGGTAAACCAATAAGGTTAAAGTGGTAAAACAATAACATGATAACAGAAGAAGTGGGAGATCTGGCAGAGACAGAGATTCTTTCAGACGGGCTGTGGTGAATGCAACGTTCTTCAAGGAACATGAAACCTGATTATGGTAAAACAGTTCTTCAAGGGACATGAAACCTGATTATGGTAAAACAGTTCTTCAAGGGACATGAAACCTGATTATGGTAAAACAGTTCTTCAAGGAACATGAAACCTGATTATGGTAAAACAGTTCTTCAAGGGACATGAAACCTGATTATGGTAAAACAGTTCTTCAAGGAACATGAAACCTGATTATGGTAAAACAGTTCTTCAAGGAACATGAACCTGATTATGGTAAAACAGTTCTTCAAAGGACATGAAACCTGATTATGGTAAAACAGTTCTTCAAGGAACATGAAACCTGATTATGGTAAAACAGTTCTTCAAGGGACATGAAACCTGATTATGGTAAAACAGTTCTTCAAGGGACATGAAACCTGATTATGGTAAAACAGTTCTTCAAGGAACATGAAACCTGATTATGGTAAAACAGTTCTTCAAGGGACATGAAACCTGATTATGGTAAAACAAAGTTTAATTATTAATTTTTATCGTTTCACTTCTAAACCACTGTTAAAAAGACATTTAAAAGCATAACATTATTCTGTGAAATTAAAAAAATGTTATTTTATTGATTCTCCAAGTGATGGTTAGCACTCACGTTTGACCCTGATATTTGTTAATTTCAGTGAACCAGGAATGTTTTTATCGATGCAACGGAACATATTTCAGAGACAACATTTTTCATGGTTTTAAATATCAACTTACATGTTATAATTATCTAAAACACAACATTTGAACTTGTAGATAATTGAACAAGAAATTAGATTTCACCAATACCAAGATGCTACAAGATATGTACAAAGAATATGGTTTGATGATGGTTTGCACTAATCAAGTTGAGATGCACTCTGCGGCTAAATGTATGCGACTGAAATCGGCATGACGTACGGTGCATCGAAACGCACAGAAAGAGTTAAACATTAAAAGTGATTAGGAGAAGCAGTTTTTTTTTAATTAACAAAATTTTTGTGGTTAAAAATTAAAAATTGCATCTCCCAAAACTCTCAGATTTGCCAATCTTCTATTTGTTTTGTTACAAGCATTAACTGCTAAGATATCATTGGTACATAACTATCTACTTGAGCTAATAAATGTGACATTTTGTACATTGTTACAAGCATTAACTGCTAAGATATCATTGGTACATAACTATCTACTTGAGTTAACAAATGTGACATTTTGTACATTGTTACAAGCATTAACTATTAAGATATCATTGGTACATAACTATCTACTTGAGCTAACAAATGTGACATTTTGTACATTGTTACAAAGTGTCACAAACTGAAACCACTCTCATAAAATATCAGTTTTCAGAATGAGGAGAGTGTACCAGACTTAGGACATCTTCCATAAACGCTGCTATATTTCCAAGATTAGAACTAAAGCACCACTTTGAAATGGAAAAACAAGCTGCTGTGAAATTTAGTTTCATTATTCAAATGAAATTAATGACATTTTGTCCCTCTTTTGTAGAGACTAACAAAGTGAAGACAAAATTATCTTAGGTACTGAACTTACATGTCCACAACAATGACCTTAGCTACACCTCTAAGCTCATACTTTGCCAGCTCGGCCACTGACATTACATGATCCTGATGTTCCTTGTCCAGGCAGACAAATATGATTGGCAGGTCAACAGGCATGTCAAACACCTCACTCAAACCATCAGCAGGCACTTGGTACTTTATTAAAACAAAAATAAAATATCAAGTACCCTGGGAAGTTGGAAAAATGAGGTAACAAGTTGCAGCACACGGTGGGGGGGGGGGGTGTTTGAGTGGTCTAGAGATGTAAACCACTCAAATCTCTGGACAAGGAGATTCTGGGTTCAATCATGTCACATCATAAACTACCTGTTCTCTCTCACCAACACATTAAACTACCTGTTCATTATCAGCAACATCATAAACTACCTGTTCTCTCTCACCAACATCATAAACTACCTGTTCTCTCTCACCAAAATTCATAAACTATCTGTTCTCTCTCACCAACATCATAAACTACCTGTTCTCTCTCACCAACACATTAAACTACCTGTTCATTATCAGCAACATCATAAACTACCTGTTCTCTCTCACCAACATCATAAACTATCTGTTCTCTCTCACCAACATCAAAACTACCTGTTCTCTCTCACCAAAATTCATAAACTATCTGTTCTCTCTCACCAACATCATAAACTACCTGTTCTCTCTCACCAACATCATAAACTACCTGTTCTCTCTCACCAACATCATAAACTACCTGTTCTCTCTCACCAACATCATAAACTACCTGTTTTTTCTCACCAACATCATAGTCTACCTGTTCTCTCTCACCAACATCATAAACTACCTGTTCTCTCTCACCAACATCATAAAACCAAACATCATAAACTACCTGTTCCTTCTCACCAACATCATAAACTACCAGTTCATTCTCACCAACATCATAAACTACCTGTTCTTTCTCATCAACATCATAAACTACCAGTTCATTCTCACCAACATCATAAACTACCAGTTCATTCTCACCAACATCATAAACTACCAGTTCATTCTCACCAACATCATAAACTACCAGTTCATTCTCACCAACATCATAAACTACCTGTTCTTTCTCACCAAACATCATAAACTACCTGTTCTTTCTCACCAACATCATAAACTACCAGTTCATTCTCACCAACATCATAAACTACCTGTTCTTTCTCACCAAAATCATAAACTACCTGTTCTCTCTCACCAACATCATAAACTACTTGTTCAGTCTCACTAACATCATAAATTACCTGTTCTCTCTCACCAACATCATAAACTACCTGTTCTTTCTCACCAACATCATAAACTACCTGTTCATTCTCATCAACATCGTAAACTACCTATTCTTTCTCCCCAACATCATAAACTACCTGTTCTCTCTCACCAACATCATAAACTACCTGTTCTCTCTCACCAACATCATAAACTACTTGTTCAGTCTCACTCACATCATAAATTACCTGTTCTCACTCACCAACATCATAAACTACCTGTTCTTTCTCCCCAACATCATAAACTACCTGTTCTCTCTCACCAACATCATAAACTACCTATTCTCTCTCACCAACATCATAAACTACCTGTTCTCTCTCACCAAAATTCATAAACTATCTGTTCTCTCTCACCAACATCATACACTACCTGTTCTTTCTCACCAACAACATACACTTTATATTTCTCACCAACATCATACACTACCTGTTCTTTCTCACCAACATCATAAACTACCTGTTCTCTCTCACCAACATCATAAACTACCTATTCTCTCTCACCAACATCATAAACTACCTGTTCTCTCTCACCAAAATTCATAAACTATCTGTTCTCTCTCACCAACATCATACACTACCTGTTCTTTCTCACCAACAACATACACTTTATATTTCTCACCAACATCATAAACTACCTATTCTCTCTCACCAACATCATAAACTACCTGTTCTCTCTCACCAAAATTCATAAACTATCTGTTCTCTCTCACCAACATCATACACTACCTGTTCTTTCTCACCAACAACATACACTTTATATTTCTCACCAACATCATAAACTACTTCTCTCTTATTTAACTTTACATCTTTCATCAATAACTCAAAGTCTTACTTTCATGCACCAACATCATAAACTACTTGTTCGTTCTCACCAACATCATGCACTTTATATTTCTCAAAAACATCATGCACTTTAAATTTCTCACCAACATCATACACTTTATATTTCTCACCAACATCATAAACTACTTCTCTCTTATTTAAGTTTACATTTTTCATCAATAACTCAAAGTCTTACTCTCATGCACCAACATCTCAAACTCTTGTGTCTCTTGTACCACCTGCTCAGTCTTGATTCTCTTATACCAACTGCACAAAGTTTTACTTCTCTCATGCAAGTTACTCAAATGTGTGTGTCTTTTCTTATCTTAAAAGTCTTGTCTCTCTTAAACCAAATACTCAAAGTTCTGTCTCTCTTAAACCAACTATTCAAAGTTTTGTCTCTCTTAAACCAAATACTCAAAGTCTTGTCTCTCTTAAACCAAATACTCAAAGTCTTGTCTCTCTTAAACCAACTACTCAAAGTCTTGTCTCTCTTAAACCAAATACTCAAAGTCTTGTCTCTCTTCAACCAACTACTCAAAGTCTTGTCTCTCTTAAACCAACTACTCAAAGTCTTGTCTCTCTTAAACCAAATACTCAAAGTCTTGTCTCTCTTAAATGAAATACTCAAAGTCTTGTCTCTCTTAAACCAACTACTCAAAGTCTTGTCTCTCTTAAACCAAATACTCAAAGTCTTGTCTCTCTTAAACCAAATACTCAAAGTCTTGTCTCTCTTAAACCAAATACTCAAAGTCTTGTCTCTCTTAAACCAAATACTCAAAGTCTTGTCTCTCTTAAACCAAATACTCAAAGTCTTGTCTCTCTTAAACCAACTACTCAAAGTCTTGTCTCTCTTAAACCAAATACTCAAAGTCTTGTCTCTCTTAAACCAAATACTCAAAGTCTTGTCTCTCTTAAACCAACTACACAAAGTCTTGTCTCTCTTAAACCAAATACTCAAAGTCTTATCTCTCTTAAACCAACTACACAAAGTCTTGTCTCTCTTTAAACCAAATACTCAAAGTCTTGTCTCTCTTAAACCAAATACTCAAAGTTTTGTCTCTCTTAAACCAACTACTCAAAGTCTTGTCTCTCTTAAACCAACTACTCAAAGTCTTGTCTCTCTTAAACCAAATACTCAAAGTCTTGTCTCTCTTAAACCAAATACTCAAAGTCTTGTCTCTCTTAAACCAACTACACAAAGTCTTGTCTCTCTTAAACCAACTACTCAAAGTCTTGTCTCTCTTAAACCAACTACACAAAGTCTTGTCTCTCTTAAACCAACTACTCAAAGTCTTGTCTCTCTTAAACCAAATACTCAAAGTCTTGTCTCTCTTAAACCAAATACTCAAAGTCTTGTCTCTCTTAAACCAAATACTCAAAGTCTTGTCTCTCTTAAACCAAATACACAAAGTCTTGTCTCTCTTAAACCAACTACTCAAAGTCTTGTCTCTCTTAAACCAACTACTCAAAGTCTTGTCTCTCTTAAACCAACTACTCAAAGTCTTGTCTCTCTTAAACCAAATACTCAAAGTCTTGTCTCTCTTAAACCAACTACTCAAAGTCTTGTCTCTCTTAAACCAAATACTCAAAGTCTTGTCTCTCTTAAACCAAATACTCAAAGTCTTGTCTCTCTTAAGCCAACTACTCAAAGTCTTGTCTCTCTTAAACCAACTACTCAAAGTCTTGTCTCTCTTAAACCAACTACTCAAAGTCTTGTCTCTCTTAAACCAAATACTCAAAGTCTTGTCTCTCTTAAACCAAATACTCAAAGTCTTGTCTCTCTTAAACCAACTACTCAAAGTCTTGTCTCTCTTAAACCAACTACTCAAAGTCTTGTCTCTCTTAAACCAAATACTCAAAGTCTTGTCTCTCTTAAACCAAATACTCAAAGTCTTGTCTCTCTTAAACCAACTACACAAAGTCTTGTCTCTCTTAAACCAACTACTCAAAGTCTTGTCTCTCTTAAACCAAATACTCAAAGTCTTGTCTCTCTTAAACCAAATACTCAAAGTCTTGTCTCTCTTAAACCAAATACTCAAAGTCTTGTCTCTCTTAAACCAAATACTCAAAGTCTTGTCTCTCTTAAACCAACTACTCAAAGTCTTGTCTCTCTTAAACCAAATACTCAAAGTCTTGTCTCTCTTCAACCAACTACTCAAAGTCTTGTCTCTCTTAAACCAACTACTCAAAGTCTTGTCTCTCTTAAACCAAATACTCAAAGTCTTGTCTCTCTTAAACCAAATACTCAAAGTCTTGTCTCTCTTAAACCAAATACTCAAAGTCTTGTCTCTCTTAAACCAAATACTCAAAGTCTTGTCTCTCTTCAACCAACTACTCAAAGTCTTGTCTCTCTTAAACCAACTACTCAAAGTCTTGTCTCTCTTAAACCAACTACTCAAAGTTTTGTCTCTCTTAAACCAACTACTCAAAGTCTTGTCTCTCTTAAACCAAATACTCAAAGTCTTGTCTCTCTTTAATCAAATACTCAAAGTCTTGTCTCTCTTAAACCAATACTCAAAGTCTTGTCTCTCTTAAACCAAATTCTCAAAGTCTTGTCTCTCTTAAACCAAATACTCAAAGTCTTGTCTCTCTTAACACCAAATACTCAAAGTCTTGTCTCTCTTAAACCAACTACTCAAAGTCTTGTCTCTCTTAAACCAACTACTCAAAGTCTTGTCTCTCTTAAACCAAATACTCAAAGTCTTGTCTCTCTTAAACCAAATACTCAAAGTCTTGTCTCTCTTAAACCAAATACTCAAAGTCTTGTCTCTCTTAAACCAACTACACAAAGTCTTGTCTCTCTTAAACCAACTACTCAAAGTCTTATCTCTCTTAAACCAACTACTCAAAGTCTTGTCTCTCTTAAACAAATACTCAAAGTCTTGTCTCTCTTAAACCAAATACTCAAAGTCTTGTCTCTCTTAAACCAAATACTCAAAGTCTTGTCTCTCTTAAACCAACTACTCAAAGTCTTGTCTCTCTTAAACCAAATACTCAAAGTCTTGTCTCTCTTAAACCAAATACTCAAAGTCTTGTCTCTCTTAAACCAACTACACAAAGTCTTGTCTCTCTTAAACCAACTACTCAAAGTCTTGTCTCTCTTAAACCAAATACTCAAAGTCTTGTCTCTCTTAAACCAAATACTCAAAGTCTTGTCTCTCTTAAACCAAATACTCAAAGTCTTGTCTCTCTTAAACCAAATACTCAAAGTCTTGTCTCTCTTAAACCAACTACTCAAATTCTTGTCTCTCTTAAACCAAATACTCAAAGTCTTGTCTCTCTTCAACCAACTACTCAAAGTCTTGTCTCTCTTAAACCAACTACTCAAAGTCTTGTCTCTCTTAAACCAAATACTCAAAGTCTTGTCTCTCTTAAATGAAATACTCAAAGTCTTGTCTCTCTTAAACCAACTACTCAAAGTCTTGTCTCTCTTAAACCAATACTCAAAGTCTTGTCTCTTTTAAACCAAATACTCAAAGTCTTGTCTCTCTTAAACCAAATACTCAAAGTCTTGTCTCTCTTAAACCAAATACTCAAAGTCTTGTCTCTCTTAAACCAAATACTCAAAGTCTTGTCTCTCTTAAACCAACTACTCAAAGTCTTGTCTCTCTTAAACCAAATACTCAAAGTCTTGTCTCTCTTAAACCAACTACTCAAAGTCTTGTCTCTCTTAAACCAAATACTCAAAGTCTTGTCTCTATTAAACCAAATACTCAAAGTCTTGTCTCTCTTAAACCAAATACTCAAAGTCTTGTCTCTCTTAAACCAAATACTCAAAGTCTTGTCTCTCTTAAACCAAATACTCAAAGTCTTGTCTCTCTTAAACCAAATACTCAAAGTCTTGTCTCTCTTAAACCAAATACTCAAAGTCTTGTCTCTCTTAAACCAACTACTCAAAGTCTTGTCTCTCTTAAACCAAATACTCAAAGTCTTGTCTCTCTTAAACCAAATACTCAAAGTCTTGTCTCTCTTAAACCAACTACACAAAGTCTTGTCTCTCTTAAACCAACTACTCAAAGTTTTGTCTCTTTTAAACCAACTACTCAAAGTCTTGTCTCTTTTAAACCAACTACACAAAGTCTTGTCTCTCTTAAACCAACTACTCAAAGTCTTGTCTCTCTTAAACCAACTACTCAAAGTCTTGTCTCTCTTAAACCAAATACTCAAAGTCTTGTCTCTCTTAAACCAAATACTCAAAGTTTTGTCTCGCTTAAACCAAATACTCAAAGTCTTGTCTCTCTTAAACCAAATACTCAAAGTCTTGTCTCTCTTAAACCAAATACTCAAAGTCTTGTCTCTCTTAAACCAAATACTCAAAGTTTTGTCTCTCTTAAACCAACTACACAAAGTCTTGTCTCTCTTAAACCAACTACTCAAAGTCTTGTCTCTCTTTAATCAAATACTCAAATGTGTGTCTCTTAAACCAACTACTCAAAGTCTTGTCTCTCTTTAATCAAATACTCAAAGTCTTGTATCTCTTAAATGAAATACTCAAAGTCTTGTCTCTCTTAAACAAACTACTCAAGTACTCATTTACTAACATCTCAAAATTATACTTCTCTCATACCAGCTCACACTTCTCTCATGCTACCTTACTGAAACTTTTGCTTTCATCTTACCAATGTCTTTTCTGTAAGTCTTTTGACAAAATGAGCTACATCAGTGAAGCTGACTTTTCCTTGGTATAGAACATCACGGCAAAGCTCGTCTGCATACACGCTGGTATCAACAGTGGACTCGCTACAGAATAGTGTGAACATAGCAAAGTTGGTCTTGTGCTGCAGAAGGCCACTGTTTCTGTGAGAATAAATTAGGGAAGCAATTAGCAGCTAGGGATTTGTCAAGTTTCAGTATAAACTAGATAGTCGAACTGAACTATACTGTTGATAAGTCAAGTTCCAACATAAACTAGATAGTTTGACTGAATTATGCTGGTGATAAGTCAAGTTCCAACATAAACTAGTTAGTTTGACTGAATTATGCTGGTGATAAGTCAAGTTCCAACATAAACTAGTTAGTTTGACTGAATTATGCTGGTGATAAGTCAAGTTCCAACATAAACTAGTTAGTTTGACTGAATTATGCTGGTGATAAGTCAAGTTCCAACATAAACTAGATAGTTTGACTGAACGATGCTGGTGATAAGTCAAGTTCCAACATAAACTAGATGGTTCAACTGAACGATGCTGATGATATAAGTCAAGTTCCAACATAAACTAGATGGTTTGACTGAACGATGCTGGTAATAAGTCAAGTTCCAACATAAACTAGATGGTTCAACTGAACAGTGCTGGTGATAAGTCAAGTTCCAACATAACTTGCAGTCTGTCAAATTCCAATATAAACTAATAATTAGTCGAATCACAAAATAATGTAATAACTTGTCAAGTACCAACATAAACTAGCAGTTTGTCAAGTTCCAAAATAAATTAGTAGTTCCCCATGTTCCAACATAAACTAGCAGTTCATCAAGTTCCAACATAAACTAACAGTCTATCAAGTTCCAACATAAACTAGCAGTCTATCAAGTTCCAACATAAACTAGCAGTCTATCAAGTTCCAACATAAACTAGCAGTCTATCAAGTTCCAACATAAACTAGCAGTCTATCAAGTTCCAACATACACCAAACAATCAGACTAAAACATTTATGGTACATGTTTAATGGAGGCCAGGTTTTTAAGGGCTTGCAAGTTAATGAATACAACCTGGCTGCACTAGAGGGAGTCTCAATGGTGTTTAGTACATGCTAAGGGTACCATTACAAAGAAATCATTAGCACATCGGTTAAAGGATTCTTATGCATTTTCAGCCTTAGCTGTGATGTCTTGCTGAAACTTTCTGTACCTTCAATGACTTCTATGACTTTTGTGCTTTCCATGACCTGTGCTTTCTATGACTTCTGTACTTTCTATGACCTGTGCTTTCTATGACTTCAATGACTTCTGTGTTTTCTATGACTTCTGTGCTTTCTATAACTTCTGTGCTTTCTATGACTTCTGTGCTTTCTATAACTTCTGTGCTTTCTATGACTTCTGTGCTTTCTATAACTTCTGTGCTTTCTATGACTTCTGTGCTTTCTATAACTTCTGTGCTTTCTATGACTTCTGTGCTTTATATGACTTCTGTGCTTTCTATGACTTCTGTGCCTTCTATAACTTCTATGACTTCTGTGCTTTTTATGACTTCTGTGCTTTCTATGACTTCTATGACTTCTGTGCTTTCTATGACTTCTGTGCTTTCTATGACTTCTTGAAATGACTTCAATGACTTCTGTGCTTTCTATGACTTCTGTGCTTTCTATGACTTCTGTGCTTTCTATGACTTCTGTGCCTTCTATGACTTCTTGAAATGACTTCAATGACTTCTGTGCTTTCTATGACTTCTGTGCTTTCTATGACTTCTGTGCTTTCTATGACTTCTGTGCTTTCTATGACTTCTGTGCTTTCTATGACTTCTTGAAATGACTTCAATGACTTCTGTGCTTTCTATGACTTCTGTGCTTTCTATGACTTCTGTGCTTTCTATGACTTCTATGACTTCTGTGCTTTATATGACTTCAATGACTTCTGTGCTTTATATGACTTCTGTGCTTTATATAACTTCTGTGCTTTCTATGACTTCTGTGCTTTCTATGACTTCTATGACTCCTATGCTTTATATGACTTCAATGACTTCTGTGCTTTCTATGACTTCTGTGCTTTCTATGACTTCTATGACTCCTATGCTTTCTATGACTTCAATGACTTCTGTGCTTTCTATGACTTCTATGACTCCTATGCTTTCTATGACTTCAATGGCTTCTGTGCTTTTCTATGACTTCTGTGCTTTATATGACTTCTGTGCTTTCTATGACTTCTGTCCTTTCTATGACTTCTGTGCTTTCTATGACTTCTATGACTTCTGTGTTTTCTATGACTTCTGTGTTTTCTATGACTTCTGTGCTTTCTATGACTTCTGTGCTTTCTATGACTTCTGTGCTTTCTATGACTTCTGTGCTTTCTATGACTTCTGTGCTTTCTATGACTTCTGTGTTTTCTATGACTTCTGTGTTTTCTATGACTTCTGTGCTTTCTATTACCTCCGTGTTTTCTCTGACCGTTGTACTTTTTTACCCCTGTGCCTTCTCTGATTATGTACTTTCTCTGATTTCTGTACTTTCTATGACCTCTGTACTTTCTATGACCTCTGTACTTTCTATGACCTCTGTACATTTTCTCTGACCTCTGTACTTTCTATGACCTCTGTACTTTCTATGACCTCTGTACTTTCTATGACCTCTGTACTTTCTATGACCTCTGCACTTTCTATGACCTCTGTACTTTCTATGACCTCTGTACTTTCTATGACCTCTGTACTTTCTATGACCTCTGTACTTTCTATGACCACTGTACTTTTCTGACCTCTGTACTTTCTATGACCTCTGTACTTTCTATGACCTCTGTACTTTCTATGACCTCTGTACTTTCTATGACCTCTGTACTTTCTATGACCTCTGTACTTTCTATGACCTCTGTACTTTCTATGACCTCTGTACTTTCTATGACCTCTGCACTTTCTATGACCTCTGTACTTTCTATGACCTCTGTACTTTCTATGACCTCTGCACTTTCTATGACCTCTGTACTTTCTATGACCTCTGTACTTTCTATGACCTCTGCACTTTCTATGACCTCTGTACTTTCTATGACCTCTGTACTTTCTATGACCTCTGTGTGTTCTCCGACTTCTGCAATTTCTCTCACTTATTTTTTTCTTTCTTTTGCATGAGGATTTGTTTCCTGGCTTTACTCAAAAGACTGCAGGTTTGTTTTTATATTTATGTTCCCAGATCGGGGAGGTTGGGGTTTGCATTTTGTTGGTTTGACCCTTTCAGCAATGTTATTTGGTTTAACCCTTTCAGCAATGTTATTTGGTTTGACCCTTTCAGCAATGTATTTGGTTTGACTCTTTCAGCAATGTTTTTAGTTTGACCCTTTCAGCAATGTATTTGGTTTGACCCTTTCAGCAATGTTATTTGGTTTGACCCTTTCAGCAATGTATTTAGTTTGACCCTTTCAGCAATGTATTTGGTTTGACTCTTTCAGCAATGTATTTGGTTTCGCCCTTTCAGCAATGTATTTTTCACACAATGAATTTCCCAGCATCTGAAAGGTTTGACAATTGCAACTTTCGGCTCACCTGTACATAGTTCCTCTTGTGCCAAAGATGGCAAACAGGGGCAGAAAATCATAACTCTTCATAACTGGTGATTCACTGCCCATTCATGTTTTCTTCTTAAGCCCTCTCTTTTAAGTAATATCTAACATATGGTGTGAATCATGGACAATATGACAACAGACAAGAAAATCACTGGAGTTTGTAGAATTGTGGTTTTACAGAAGAATGTTGAGAATACCATGAACAGCTAAGAAGAGTAATGAAAATGTTCTGAAATAGGTCAAAGCAAAAAGAGAGCTAATTTTTCAATATTAGGAAGAAACAATCATCTTTTTTTGGCCATGTAATGAGAAGAGAACAGCTGGAATATATTGTAACCACTGGGGAAATTGAGGGATGAAGAGATAGAGGGAAGCAAAGAGAAAAAATAACAGACAGCTTAATAGAATGGCTTGGCAGAAAAGTCAACTACAGAAATGATAAATAACTGTCAAGATCAAAAGTTGTGGAGAGACATGATCACCTATGCCAGCAGGTATGGTGCATGATGATGATGATTAATTGATCATCTTTGAGTTTCTCTTCATCTTCTTTGTTTTCTCTTACAATCCAGTGTCCTAATGAAAACCTGGTACTTGAGTCTTCTTTTGTCCATTCTGAGCACATGACTGATGTACTTCCGGCTGTGAGGCTGAATAATCAAGAGATAGGACAGACCTCACAACAGGAAGGACTTGTGTTCAAAGTTCACCAGAAGTGGTGATGATTTTGCAAAGATAGGAAAAGTTAACCCATGGTTTCTTATGATGTTACCCTCCCCTGATCTCTTGGATAGTGAGATCCGATGTCTGGCCCTCTCTGGGTAGTGAGATCTGATGTCTAGCCCTCTCTGGGTAGTGAGATCCGATGTCTAGCCCTCTCTGGGTAGTGAGATCCAATGTCTGGCCTTCTCTGGGTAGTGAGATCCGATGTCTAGCCCTCTCTGATAATGACAATAAACAGGAGGTCCCGTGTGCACTCACACAAGTTCAATAACTCTTGACAGTCAAAATAAAAAAGAGTAGGCTATAAATATGGCCATTACCCGGGCAACATTGTCAGCAGAAACCTACGAATATCATGGATCTCAAGCCCGCATATCATGGATCTCAAGCCTGCATATCATGGATCCCAAGCCTGGAAATCATGGATCTCAAGTCCGCATATCATGGATCTCAAGCCCGCATATCATGGATCTCAAGCCCGCATATCATGGATCTCAATCCCGCATATCATGGATCTCAAACCTGCATATCATGGATCTCAAGCCTGCATATCGTGGATCTCAAGTCTGCATATTGTGGATCTCAAGCCTGCATATCATGGATCTCAAGCCTGCACATCATGGATCTCAAACCCATATATCATGGATCTCAAGCCCACACATCATGGATCTCAAGCCTGCACATCATGGATCTCAAACCCATATATCATGGATCTCAAGCCCACACATCATGGATCTCAAGCCCGCACATCATGGATCTCAGACCAAGCTACAGAGTTCAATGCACATGGGTCAGATATTCCTGAAACTCTCTAGGGGATATTGGAGCACCTTTGAGTTCTTCCAGTGTGCAGTGATGATGATCCTAACAACAAACAAACTCCCAACTATAGTTAGCTTGATACCTATACTTGTTTGGTTTATCCTCTAATACTTTTACTTAGTGTAAAGTCTCTCCAATTTATATTTATAAGTTTCCAGAGATATTCATTTTCGAAGACAATTAGTCTCATTTCTAGAGCTAGAGAGCACTTACAGCAACCACCAGGACATAAACACGAGTAAAATACATACCAACTAAATACTTGACATTATATTTACATTTTTTGACAGGAGACAAAAACAAAAAAAACAGTTTTACAAAGATAAAAGCAGCTTTAAATTCAGAAATTTAATATTTTTTGTCTATTAATGACTTTACTCACTATTTTTTCCAAATTTATGGAGGTTTATTTCATCAAATTTTATCAAATTCTAATGAACCAGTGTCACTTTCCTCTGAAGATTTTCTTCATTCATTACCTTAAACAGACAGAATAAACTAAAAATTCTCCTTCAAAAACACAGCCCTCGCTATTTCACTTCGCTATTTTTTTTTACATTTTTTTTTAAACCACTAAAATATCAGTGATAAATGTTCATCATCATCATGTACCATACCGGTTGGCTTAGGCGATCATGTCCTACCACAATCTTCTATCTACAGTGCATCATATCAGTTCTGTTGTTGACTGCTTTCCATGCTATGACACCAAACCATCTAGTATTTTCTCTCTGTCGTCCGCGATCTCTCTTTCCTTTTGTTTTGCCAAAAATATAATTTAATAAATGTTACAAACAAGAAAACTTTCAAAATGGTATCTGTGCAAGGCAATAATGTGATACATCAAATATCACATGATGCTACCTTGCACTGACTAAAGATGCAAGTTTCCTCCTGCCTGGATGTCCAATTTTGTGGACAAAGAAGCTGAGAGGGCTAAACACTCTAACTACCACTGGAGTCCCTCCCTCTTCTATTAGGACTGCCACTCAGAGTTTGGATCTTTGTAACATTCAGCCTGCCTTTTATTCTTTCATTTATTCTGCAGGGAGACTCTACTAGTAGCTCTGCTACTTCTGACAGAGTTTGACACTCTTGGATTATGCAAAACGCTCTACCTGTGATATCAAATTTCGGTATCAGCCAGTTCGGCTATTATTTCAACATAAATATTTATCAAGAAAAAGTTTCAAAAACTATAAATGAAAACTTACCGCAAGCCATGTGTGATCTTGAACTCTGTTGTCAGTGCAAATTTAAAGCGATCTTGAAATGCATAAGCTACTTCTAAAAAGATGCGATGCTCTAGAAAACATAAAAACACAAGTAATGTGAACCTTTATATCAAATTATATCTGAATAAATACTTCACAAAGTGCATACAATTAAGAGGATGGGTAACATTCTAGAACAGTTAATAATAACAACCATCCGGTTTGAAGCTGTGTATCTTTACCTTTATTACCAAAAAAAAAATATCTTAATGGCATTTTCCCATTACCGGAGTCTGCCAGGAGAACTATAGAACTGGAGAATAAAGGCAGCTTGCTCAGCACAGTAACAACAAGGTATTTGGGTCTGAGTTTTTATTTCACCCTGGACAGAAAAATCTTTTGCCCTGCCGGGGTTCAAATCCATATTCTCCTGATTTAGAGCCTGACAAGTTATTGATTCAGCCACCCAATCTCCTTTATCTTTGACATCAAAGTTATATTACATCTTTGTTTATATTTCTTTGTTAAAAATGAGAACACGGTTAACATTGTCTTCAGTGAAATCCGTCTGGGAAAGAGATTAACATGGAGATAACAAAATTTGTGCCAATGAACTGTAGAGTAACATGGAGGTAACACAATTTGTGCCAATGAACTGTAGAGTAACATGGAGATAACAAAATGTGTGCCAATGAACTGTAGAGTAACATGGAAGTAACACAATTTGTGCCAATGAACTGTAGAGTAACATGGAGATAACAAAATTTGTGCCAATGAACTGTAGAGTAACATGGAGGTAACAAAATTTGTGCCAATGAACTGTAGAGTAACATGGAGATAACAAAATTTGTGCCAATGAACGGTAAAAGAGGAGGACAGTACTACCAGATTGGTTTGGCAGAGTTTGGGCAAATTTCCCCAGAAAAGAAATGATTCAAAAACAGCAAGGTGTCAATATTCTCAATGAAGAGCTGAGAAGATTTGGTCTCAGATGTCAACATTAGAGAAGATTGGAAATGGGAAGAGAAGGTGAAGATAACAAGTGGAAGATGAGAAAGATGATTTGGGAAAGAGGATGACTAGAAAAGGATATGAATAAAAGTAAGAATAAAAATCATTATCATCAAGTGTAGGTAATCATGTCTTTCCACAACTTTTGATCTTGACAGTTATTTATCATTTCTGTTGTTGACCTGCCAAGCCATTATCTTAAGCTGTTTGCTATCTTTTCTCTTTGCTTCCCTCTATCTCTTTGTCCCTCAATTTTTACACTTGTTACAATATATTCCAACTGTTCTCTTCTCATTAAATGGCCAAAAAATGATAATTGTTTCTTCCTAATATTGGAAATTAGCTCTCTTTATGCTTTGGCCTCTTTCAGAACGTTTTCATTACTCTTCTTAGCTGTCCATGGTATTCTCAACATTCTTCTGTAAAACCACATTTCTACAGACTCCAGTGATTTCCTTATCTGTTGTCCTATTGTCCATGATTCACATCCATATCTATCTATCTATCTATTGACCTTTCGAGCCGTAACCGGCCCATAGGGCGTAGACCAAGATACACCTTCTCCTATATGAATTTTTGTTCTAGCAGTTTTCTTTTAAAGATATTTTATCAAATCTCGCCATCTGTCTCTGTTCTGTGCAAGCAGTTCTATCTCATTGAGGGAGCCGATTCCTGCTGCTCTTGCCTCTCTCATCAATGTTCTTCTCAGTGTCTCCCTGGGTCTTCCTCTTTTTCTTTTACCTGTTGTTTCCCATATGAGGGCTTGCTTTGCTATTCGATTATTATCTCTTCTCATCACATGTCCAACGTATGACCATCGTCTTTTCTTTATTACTGAAGATATTAGTGGTTGATTGGCGATTTCTCTAATTTCCTCGTTTGTTTTGAATTCGTTCCATTCTATACCAAGTATTTTCCTTAGACATTTATTTTCGAATGCGTTCAACTTTGTTTCTATATCTCTTGTTGTTTTCCAGCTTTCACACGCATACGTAAGGGTTGATAGTACATTTACATCCATATGTTAAGACTAAATAAAGAAGATAATATATGGAAAAGCTGATAGGAAATTAGACTCAAATAGAAGAAAGAAGAGGTAAAAGAAAAATAAACAGAAGTAAAAGTAAAGGAGTGGAAATTATTTGATTGGTTGGCTAGTTGGGTGATGTTAGTTGGATTCAATGTTGGTTGGTTGTTTGATTTAGTGGTTGTTTGTATGTTGGTTGTTTTAAGAAAAACAAATCATGTGCTGATCAAATAACTACCCTACATATAATAGTTGAGCAAAGTTTAGAACTACAGTCCCCAATTTACATCGGATTCATAGATTATCAAAAGGCATTTGATAGTTTAGACAGAGGAATGCTTTGGAAGTTGCTGAGTCATTATGGAATCCCTTTAAATTTATTAATCTGATAAAAACAATGTATGAAGGAACGAAATGTAGTGTGGTGCATGACGGGCAGCTTACAGAAGCATTTGAAATAAGAACAGGAGTAAGGCAGGGATGCCTTCTGTCTCCATTTCTTTTTCTACTGGCCATAGATTGGATTATGAAAATAACACAGAACAACCGAAATGGAATCCAGTGGTCACTGACCAAGCAACTTAATGATTTAGACTTTGCTGATGACATAGCTCTCCTATCACACAGCCATCAACAGATGCAGGATAAAATGAGTATACTTGATGAGAGATCACAACAGCTGGGACTGAAAATAAATAGACATAAGACCAAAATTCTGAGAATTAATGCAGTTGGCAATAACCAAATAACAATAGGAGAAATACCTCTATTAGACATACAATTTTACATATATCTGATCAGTAATATAGATAAAGAGGGAGGAACAGAAAATGATACCAAAATAAGGATATCAAAAGCAAGAGGAGCTTTCATTGCACTGGGAAACATGGAAATCCCAAGAAATTAGGTTAAATACAAAAATAAAAATTTTCAACTCCAATGTCAAGTCAGTTCTATTATATGGCTGTGAAACATGGAGAACAACAAAAATGACAATCATGAAGATACAGACCTTCATTAATGGATGCTTGCACAGAATAAAAGGATGGAAATGGCAGGACAAAACCACCAACATAGAATTATGGAAATGTACCAGTCAAATACCTGTGGATAAAGAGATACAGTGAAGATGATGGCCCTGGATAGGATACATACTGTCGAAGCCAATTGAGAGTAATTCACAACAGGACCTTTCTTGGAATCCCCAAGAAAAAAGGCAAAGAGGAAGACCAAAATATTCTTGGAGAAGACAGATTGAAGCAGAGATGAAGATGATAGGGAAGACATGAAATTATCTTAAAAGAATGGCAAGAAACAGAACAGTTTGCAAAGTGTTTGCTGAAGACCTATGCTCCACAGGGAGATGAAAGTGTTTGTTGAAGACCTATGCTTCACAGGGAGATGAAAGTGTTTGCTGAAGACCTATGCTTCACAGGGAGATGAAAGTATTTGTTGAAGACTTATGCTCCACAGGGAGATGAAAGTGTTTGTTGAAGACCTATGCTTCACAGGGAGATGAAAGTGTTTGTTGAAGACCTATACTCCACAGGGAGATGAAAGTGTTTGTTGAAGACCTATGCTTTACAGGGAGATGAAAGTGTTTGTTGAAGACCTATGCTTCACAGGGAGATGAAAGTGTTTGTTGAAGACCTATGCTCCACAGGGAGATGAAAGTGTTTGTTGAAGACCTATGCTTCACAGGGAGATGAAAGTGTTTGCTGAAGACCTATGCTCCACAGGGAGTTGAAAAGAAGTAGAAAAGGTATGTTGGTTAACTATTTAACAGCCAGTGAATTTGTTCTAATAATTTTCAGTGGCATCTGACAGTGTTTGTAAATTGAAGTTAGAAAGATAAATCTTACTTACTTAACAATTATGAGAGAAAAGTTAAGATTTTTAACATACTTAACATTACAATTTGTAAATTATTGAATAAAAAATGAAGATTGAGAGAGAGGGTCACAAGTTGAACAGCAAAGACAGAACCCACCTTCAGATCCACCAGTTAAGAGATAAGCAAACAGAATATTCTGTTCTCTGATGACATGTCTCTGTAACTTATACAGCTCTTGCCGGAACTGGATGATTGGAACTTGATGGAGCAAGGCCGCTCTGCAGAGAGGCAGAGTAGAAATTGATAAACATTAACAGTATTATAAATTGTTATTGATTGGGTAAACGTTGGACACGTTATTGGTCAGATGATGATCAACAATGAGCACATCAACAGATCAACAATGAGCACATCAACAGATCAACAATGAGCACATCAACAGATCAACAATGAGCACATCAACAGATCAACAATGAGCACATAAACAGATCAACAATGAGCACATAAACAGATCAACAATGAGCACATCAACAGATCAACAATGAGCACATCAACAGATCAACAATGAGCACATCAACAGATCAACAATGAGCACATCAACAGATCAACAATGAGCACATCAACAGATCAACAATGAGCACATCAACAGATCAATAATGAGCACATCAACAGATCAACAATGAGCACATCAACAGATCAACAATGAGCACATCAACAGATCAACAGATCAACAATGAGCACATAAACAGATCAACAATGAGCACATAAACAGATCAACAATGAGCACATAAACAGATCAACAATGAGCACATCAACAGATCAACAATGAGCACATCAACAGATCAACAATGAGCACATCAACAGATCAACAATGAGCACATCAACAGATCAACAATGAGCACATAAACAGATCAACAATGAGCACATCAACAGATCAACAATGAGCACATCAACAGATCAACAATGAGCACATCAACAGATCAACAATGAGCACATCAACAGATCAACAATGAGCACATCAACAGATCAACAATGAGCACATCAACAGATCAACAATGAGCACATCAACAGATCAATAATGAGCACATCAACAGATCAACAATGAGCACATCAACAGATCAACAATGAGCACATCAACAGATCAACAGATCAACAATGAGCACATAAACAGATCAACAATGAGCACATAAACAGATCAACAATGAGCACATAAACAGATCAACAATGAGCACATCAACAGATCAACAATGAGCACATCAACAGATCAACAATGAGCACATCAACAGATCAACAATGAGCACATCAACAGATCAACAATGAGCACATAAACAGATCAACAATGAGCACATCAACAGATCAACAATGAGCACATCAACAGATCAACAATGAGCACATAAACAGATCAACAATGAGCACATCAACAGATCAACAATGAGCACATCAACAGATCAACAATGAGCACATAAACAAACAGATCAACAATGAGCACATCAACAGATCAACAATGAGCACATAAACAAACAGATCAACAATGAGCACATCAACAGATCAACAATGAGCACATCAACAAACAGATCAACAATGAGCACATAAACAGATCAACAATGAGCACATAAACAGATCAGAATCATCATCATCATGTGCCATACCGGTTGGCATAGGCGATCATGTCCCTCCACAATCTTCTATCTAAAGTGCATCATATCAGTTCAGTTGTTGACTGTTTTCCATGCCATGACACCAAGCTATCCAGTATTTTCTCTCTTTGTCATTCGCGATCTCTCTTTCCTTTTATTTTGCCAGTTGTAACCAAGTATTCCAACTTTCCTCTTCTCATGATGTGCCTGACAAATGTTGATTGCTTCTTTCTGATGTTTTTTAAGAGCTCCCTTTTTGTGTTGGTCTCTTTGAGAACTTTCTCATTGGTCATTTTATCTGTCCAGGGAACTTTCAACATTCTTCTGAGAAATCCCATCTCTGTAGCCTCTAATCGTCTTTTCATTTGTTTGTCTACTGTCCTTATTCGCTTCCATAGGTCAGAATTGGTTCTATATAGCACCGATGAACTCTCTTTCTCATTTTTATTGATATAGATTTGTTGCATAAGATATTTTTCATTTTCTGAAATGCTATTTTGGCCTGAGCTATTCTGCTTTTTATTTCTGTGGTGCATCTCCCATCTGATGTCTATCTATCTTTCGTTCGCCTGAAGTATTGTCTATATCTGCAATGTCGTTTCCTGTATCATATCGATTTGCAGTTATAGACATACTTCCATATGCGTTGAGTGCGTGGCATCCTGATTGTTGTGCGCCTTTTGGCTGGTTGCCTCCGACTTCAGCACTTGAACTTGCTAGAGCAGACTGTGGTCTTGCTCGGGTGTAGGAAGGCCTGGCCAGTCTTAGTTTTCAGTCCCTGGTGACTGTTAAGCCCCATCCCCACGACAAGGAGCTGGCCTTGATGAGGCCATCTGATGTAATTATTGTGCCCAAGTATTTGAAACGTTGCACTTGTTTCAGATTTGTCTTGTTTATTTTTATAAACAGATCAAAAATTAGCATATAAACAGATCAACAATGAGCACATAAACAGACCAACAATAAGCAGATAAACAATGATACAAAAACAGTTAAAAAAAAAAACAAATCATCAAGCGGTGAATATGATGTGAGTTTACAGTAAGTTATCCCAAGGACTGCATGTTATGGGTGTAAATTGTGTTGAGTTGTTTGTTGGGGTTATCCCAAGGACTGCATGTTGTGGGTGTAAATTGTGTTGAGTTGTTTGTTGGGGTTATCCCAAGGACTGCATGTTGTGGGTGTAAATTGTGTTGAGTTGTTAAAACAAGCTGCTGACCTATTACATCCAAGATCAGATTTGTTTGTGTACTGGGTTTGCCTTCCCTCTTGAATCAACTTGCTTGGTCCAATAATTAATCTGCTTCCAGTACCATTAGAAGAAGCAAAGCCAGATCTTCATCAGCTCTGGTTCACTTATCTGACACCAGCAGACAGTTGTGAGGACTGCTTTCAGCTCAATTAATATACTGTGAAGTTGTCCTACCACACAGAGAACATCACACTCAATGGAAAATGAAAAAAAACATTAACAACAAATAAAACAATCATTACTAACAACATAGCACAGCTATCAACAACATAACACACTTAGCAATAACATAATACAAAGTACGAAAAAATTCACACAAATTACCAACAACATAATACAAAATACCAACAACATAACACAATTACCAGCAACATAACACAATTACCAACAACAACATAACACACTTACCAGCAACAACCATAACACAATTACCAGCAACAACACAATTACCAATAACAACAGAACACAAAATACCAACAACGTAAGACAATTATCTTCAGGATGATCAGAATTTTAAACACAAATCTCCATATCAAAACAATATCAATAAGAAACAATAAAATCCAACACATACTGCAGAGTGTTGGCCATTATCGAGTTGACATCAAACATGGTCTCCAAGGTCAAGGTTAAAAGTTCAGTCCCATTTCTGAAATTGAGGTCAGAAGGTCAAACACTGTCATGTTTATGGAAAATGAATATAAAATCTACATAACATGGCAGGTGCAGCAGATTGTCTAAACAACATGGCGGTACAGCAGATCTTCTACACAACATGGAGGTACAGCAGATTGTCTAAACAACATTGAGGTACAGCAGATTGTCTAAACAACATTGAGGTACAGCAGATTGTCTAAACAACATTGAGGTACAGCAGATTGTCTAAACAACATTGAGGTACAGCAGATTGTCTAAACAACATTGAGGTACAGCAGATTGTCTAAACAATATTGTGGTACAGCAGATTGTCTAAACAACATTGTGGTACAGCAGATTGTCTAAACAACATGGAGGTACAGCAGATTGTCTAAACAACATGGCGGTACAGCAGATTGTCTACATAACATTGTGGTACAGCAGATTGTCTAAACAACATGACGGTATAGAAGATTGTCTAAACAACATGGCGGTACAGCAGATCTTCTACACAACATGGAGGTACAGCAGATATTCAACACAACATGGTGGTACAGCAGATCATCTACATAACATGGCAGCACAGCAGATTGTCTAAACAACATTGTGGTACAGCAGATCATTTACATAACATGGAAGTACAGCAGATATTCAACACAACATGGCGGTACAGTAGATCATCTACATAACATGGCAGCACAGCAGATAGTTTAAACAACATTGTGGTACAGCAAATCATCTACATAACATGGAGGTACAGCAGATCTTCTACACAACATGGCGGTACAGGAGATCTTCTCCATAACATTGTGGCACAGCAGATCATCTACATAACATGGTTGTACAGCAGATATTTAATACAACATGGCAGTATAGTGGATCATCTACATAACATGGCAGTACAGCAGATCTTCTAAAGAACATGGTAGTACAGCAGATCTTCTACACAATATGGGGGTACAGCAAATCTTATAAAGTACATGGCAGTATAGCAGATCTTCTAAAGAACATGGCAGTACAGCAGGTCTTCTACACAATATGGTGGTACAGCAGATCTTATAAAGAACATGGCAGTACAGCAGGTCTTCTACACAATATGGTGGTACAGCAGATCTTATAAAGAACATGGCAGTACAGCAGATCTTCTAATAAACATGGTGGTACATCAGATCTTCTACACAACATGGTGGCACAGCAGATCTTATAAAGAACATGGCAGTACAGCAGGTCTTCTACACAACATGGTGGCACAGCAGATCTTATAAAGAACATGGTGATACAGCAGATCTTATAAAGAACATGGCGATACAGCAGATCTTATAAAGAACATGACGATAAAGCAGATCTTCTACACAACATGGCGATACAGCAGATCTTCTACACAACATGGCGGTACAACAGATCTTCTACACTACATGGTGGTACAACAGATCTTCTACACAACATGATGGTACAGCAGATCTACTGCACAATATGGCGATACAGCAGATCTTGTAATGGTGGTACAGCAGATCTTCTACACTACATGGTGGTATAGCAGATCTTCTACACTACATGGTGGTACAGCAGATCTTCTACACTACATGGTGGTACAGCAGATCTTGTACACTACATGGTTGTACAGCAGATCTTGTACACTACATGGTGGTACAGCAGATCTTGTACACTACATGGTTGTACAGCAGATCTTCTACACTACAGATTTCAGATTTTCCTCGGTCATCGGCGGACATTAAACAATCCTCTATAACTCAGGAAGCACAGTGAATAATGCTATAAAGTAGTCGAACATACAAATAGTATTTTCTTTTAACTTTCGTTACACAGCTGTGTGTTTACACCAGGAGAGACACGGGAATCTCAGATGAGGTCATCACTTCCTGGCTTAGGTTCCATTTATGGCCTAAAATTCAACTGCATGGTGCCGTGGCTACTGGAGGTGTTACGTTATCTATTCACACGTTGGCCGTGAGTCTGTCATTTAAGCCATATGTTCGGCTTCCTCTTAGCATTATTACAAAGGTTTGTTTGATGTCTATCCTATGTTACAAAGATTTGTTTGATGTCTATCCTAAGTTACAAAGATTTGTTTGATGTCTATCCTATGTTACAAAGGTTTGTTTGATGTCTATCCTATGTTACAAAGATTTGTTTGATGTCTATCCTATGTTACAAAGGTTTGTTTGATGTCTATCCTATGTTACAAAGGTTTGTTTGATGTCTATCCTATGTTACAAAGGTTTGTTTGATGTCTATCCTATGTTACAAAGATTTGTTTGATGTCTATCCTATGTTACAAAGATTTGTTTGATGTCTATCCTATGTTACAAAGATTTGTTTGATGTCTATCCTATGTTACAAAGATTTGTTTGATGTCTATCCTATGTTACAAAGATTTGTTTGATGTCTATCCTATGTTACAAAGATTTGTTTGATGTCTATCCTATGTTACAAAGATTTGTTTGATGTCTATCCTATGTTACAAAGATTTGTTTGATGTCTATCCTATGTTACAAAGATTTGTTTGATGTCTATCCTATGTTACAAAGGTTTGTTTGATGTCTATCCCATGTTACAAAGATTTGTTTGATGTCTATCCTATGTTACAAAGATTTGTTTGATGTCTATCCTATGTTACAAAGATTTGTTTGATGTCTATCCTATGTTACAAAGATTTGTTTGATGTCTATCCTATGTTACAAAGATTTGTTTGATGTCTATCCTATGTTACAAAGGTTTGTTTGATGTCTATCCTATGTTACAAAGGTTTGTTTGATGTCTATCCCATGTTACAAAGGTTTGTTTGATGTCTATCCTATGTTACAAAGATTTGTTTGATGTCTATCCTATGTTACAAAGGTTTGTTTGATGTCTATCCCATGTTACAAAGATTTGTTTGATGTCTATCCTATGTTACAAAGATTTGTTTGATGTCTATCCTATGTTACAAAGATTTGTTTGATGTCTATCCCATGTTACAAAGGTTTGTTTGATGTCTATCCTATGTTACAAAGATTTGTTTGATGTCTATCCTATGTTACAAAGATTTGTTTGATGTCTATCCCATGTTACAAAGGTTTGTTTGATGTCTATCCCATGTTACAAAGGTTTGTTTGATGTCTATCCCATGTTACAAAGATTTGTTTGATGTCTATCCTATGTTACAAAGATTTGTTTGATGTCTATCCTATGTTACAAAGATTTGTTTGATGTCTATCCTATGTTACAAAGATTTGTTTGATGTCTATCCTATGTTACAAAGATTTGTTTGATGTCTATCCTATGTTACAAAGATTTGTTTGATGTCTATCCTATGTTACAAAGATTTGTTTGATGTCTATCCCATGTTACAAAGATTTGTTTGATGTCTATCCCATGTTACAAAGGTTTGTTTGATGTCTATCCCATGTTACAAAGGTTTGTTTGATGTCTATCCCATGTTACAAAGATTTGTTTGATGTCTATCCCATGTTACAAAGATTTGTTTGATGTCTATCCTATGTTACAAAGTTTTGTTTGATGTCTATCCCATGTTACAAAGATTTGTTTGATGTCTATCCCATGTTACAAAGATTTGTTTGATGTCTATCCTATGTTACAAAGTTTTGTTTGATGTCTATCCCATGTTACAAAGATTTGTTTGATGTCTATCCCATGTTACAAAGATTTGTTTGATGTCTATCCCATGTTACAAAGGTTTGTTTGATGTCTATCCCATGTTACAAAGGTTTGTTTGATGTCTATCCCATGTTACAAAGATTTGTTTGATGTCTATCCCATGTTACAAAGGTTTGTTTGATGTCTATCCCATGTTACAAAGGTTTGTTTGATGTCTATCCCATGTTACAAAGGTTTGTTTGATGTCTATCCCACATTACAAAGGTTTGTTTGATGTCTATCCCATGTTACAAAGGTTTGTTTGATGTCTATCCCATGTTACAAAGGTTTGTTTGATGTCTATCCCACATTACAAAGGTTTGTTTGATGTCTATCCCATGTTACAAAGGTTTGTTTGATGTCTATCCCATGTTACAAAGGTTTGTTTGATGTCTATCCCATGTTACAAAGGTTTGTTTGATGTCTATCCCACATTACAAAGGTTTGTTTGATGTCTATCCCATGTTACAAAGGTTTGTTTGATGTCTATCCCATGTTACAAAGGTTTGTTTGATGTCCATCCCATGTTATAAAAGTTTGTTTGATGTCTATCCCACATTACAAAGGTTTGTTTGATGTCTATCCCATGTAACAAAGTTTTGTTTGATGTCTATCCCATGTTACAAAGGTTTGTTTGATGTCTATCCCATGTTACAAAGGTTTGTTTGATGTCTATCCCACGTTATAAAGGTTTGTTTGATGTCTATCCCACGTTATAAAGGTTTGTTTGATGTCTATCCCATGTAACAAAGTTTTGCTTGATGTCTATCCCATGTTACAAAGGTTTGTTTGATGCCTATCCCATGTTACAAAGGTTTGTTTGATGTCTATCCCATGTTACAAAGGTTTGTTTGATGTCTATCCATGTTATAAGGGTTTGTTTGATGTCTATCCCATGTTACAAAGTTTTGTTTGATGTATATCCCATGTTACAAAAGTTTGTTTGATGTCTATCCCATGTTAGAAAGGTTTGTTTGATGTCTATCCCATGTTACAAAGGTTTGTTTGATGTCTATCCCATGTTACAAAGGTTTGTTTGATGTCAATCCCATGTTAGAAAGGTTTGTTTGATGTCTATCCCACATTACAGAGGTTTGTTTGATGTCTATCCCATGTTAGAAAGGTTTGTTTGATGTCTATCCCACATTACAAAGGTTTGTTTGATGTCAATCCCATGTTACAAAGGTTTGTTTGATGTCTATCTCATGTTACAAAGGTTTGTTTGATGTCTATCTCAAGTTACAAAGTTTTGTTTGATGTCTATCCCATGTTACAAAGTTTTGTTTGATGTCTATCCCATGTTAGAAAGGTTTGTTTGATGTCTATCCCATGTTGCAAAGGTTTGTTTGATGTCTATCCCATGTTACAAAGGTTTGTTTGATGTCTATCCCATGTTACAAGGAATTGTTTATGTCTATCCCATGTTACAAAGGTTTGTTTGATGTCTATCCCATGTTACAAAGTTTTGTTTGATGTCTATCCCTTGTTACAAAGGTTTGTTTGATGTCTATCTCATGTTACAAAGTTTTGTTTGATGTCTATCCCATGTTACAAAGGTTTGTTTGATGTCTATCCCATGTTGCAAAGGTTTGTTTGATGTCTATCCCATGTTACAAAGGTTTGTTTGATGTCTATCCCATGTTACAAGGAATTGTTTATGTCTATCCCATGTTACAAAGGTTTGTTTGATGTCTATCCCATGTTACAAAGTTTTGTTTGATGTCTATCCCTTGTTACAAAGGTTTGTTTGATGTCTATCCCATGTTACAAAGATTTGTTTGATGTCTATCCCATGTTACAAAGATTTGTTTGATGTCTATCCCATGTTACAAAGGTTTGTTTGATGTCTATCCCATGTTACAAAGGTTTGTTTGATGTCTATCTCATGTTACAAAGGTTTGTTTGATATCTATCCTATGTTACAAAGGTTTGTTTGATGTCTATCCCATGTTATAAAGGTTTGTTTGATGTTTATCCCATGTTACAAAGGTTTGTTTGATATCTATCCTATGTTACAAAGGTTTGTTTGATGTCTATCCCATGTTATAAAGGTTTGTTTGATGTCTATCCCATGTTACAAAGGTTTGTTTGATGTCTATCCCATGTTACAAAGGTTTGTTTGATGTCTATCCCATGTTACAAAGGTTTGTTTGATGTCTATCCCATGTTACAAAGGTTTGTTTGATGTCTATCCCATGTTACAAAGATTTGTTTGATATCTACCCCATGTTACAAAGTTTTGTTTGATGTCTATCTCATGTTACAAAGGTTTGTTTGATGTCTATCCCATGTAACAAAGTTTTGTCTGATGTCTATCCCATGTTAGAAAGATTTGTTTGATATCTATCCCATGTTACAAAGTATTGTTTGATGTCTATCCCATGTTACAAAGGTTTGTTTGATGTCTCGCTGACAGCTGAAGAAATTTCCCCCATTATAAGAAAAAAAAAGAAAAAAAATTTCTTGAAATTTGAAGAAAGTTATTTTAAAAAAATAAAACAGCAGAAATCTTATGACACCTTCGTAATTTTTACAAAGCATATGTGGTGGTTAACAAGAAAAAAATTCAACATAAAGGAAACAAATAAAACTCTCAGTGGGCACCAGAAGCAATAACTAGAAAGGTATAAGGAAAGGGGGGTGGGGAAGAGAAAAATGTTTACCCGTGGCAAATTGTTGAATTCCAAGAATTTGTATTTTGAGTTTATACATTTTGCAGATGCATTGCAATATGGGAATAATATGGGATTAACACAAAATAAAGTATGTCAAGAAAATACATACTGGTATATGTAAATATAGTTGTCTACTTTCTCCTTCTTGCACATTTCATGCTCAGACATGGCAGTGCTGCAGTTATACTGGCAATAAGAATGACATAAGTTTAGATTACAACAGATTAATGGTAACAAGTATATTAGAGCAGAACAGTGATACTATCTATCTATTGACCTTTCGAGCCGTAGCCGGCCCATAGGGCATAGACCCAGATACTCTTTTTCTTATCTAAATTTTTATTCTAGCAGTTTTCAATCCTTGTAAAGATCTTTTATCAAATCTCGCCATTTACTCTGTTCTGTGCAAGCAGCCCTATCTCATTGAGGGAGACGATTCTTGCTGCTCTTGCCTCTCTCATCAATGTTCTTCTCAGTGTCTCTCTGGGTCTTCCTCTTTTCCACTTGCCTGTTGTTTCCCACATGAGGACTTACTTTGCTATTCTGTTATTATCTCTCATTATCACATGTCCAACATATGACCATTGTCTTTTCTTGATTACTGAAGATATTAGTGGTTGATTGGCGATTGTGATATTATAAGTCAAGATTAAACAAGTGAAATAACTTTAAGTTCGATATAAATTAATAATAAAATAAATTCTGTTTAGGATAAAATAATAGCAAACAAATGTTGAGTTTGAGATAAATGGTGAACATAGCTGACAAGAAAACATATTTTTACATAAAAGATCTGCTGCATCAGTGAAATGATGAAATATATTCATGACAGATCAGAGAATTAACAGGAGAAATGAAAAAAAATATAGAGAATAAAAAATAGAAAAAGTGGTGTGATTAAAACTTTCTGTAATAATTGGATGACTCAAATTAGAGCAACGTTTGAACCCATAGGCCTTCAGCAGGAACAAACATAAAACACACACAGAGATATGTATTTAAAACAAAAATATAATAAATAATAACAAAATAATAATTTTACATTAGAATGAGAAATAACAATAAAAGGTCTTCCCTGCTGGAGAAATAACAATAATAGGTCTTCCCTGCTGGAGAAATAACAGACTGATAAATCAATGCAATCTCTCATAACTATATCAAGTCTTTTGATTAATGATAGTTTTCTCAGCAAAGAAGTAAAAAAGTTGCTGTATGAACATACCAGAGCAAGTGTGATATTGTAAATCTTCAAAAATTTGGCCGACTTCTCGTACTCCTGTAAAAATTCTTCAACTCTTTGAGAATCTGAGAAAACAGCAATATAAAATGTGATTCAGGTTGGTGTTCTAGAACAAACAGAGATCTTACAAATGCTCACAAAAACTAGCGTAGAGATGTAAAAATATAAAATAGCAGCAGTTTCAAATCACAAAATATGTAATTTAGATTGACATTAAATTTATGTTGACTTTTTCTAACATTTTTTCTCACAATAAAATGATAAGATAATTCTATTCTATTCTATTCTATTCTATTCTATTCTATTCTATTCTATTCTATTCTATTCTATTCTATTCTATTCTATTCTATCTATTCTATTCTCACTATTCTATTCTATTCTATTCTATTCTATTCTATTCTATTCTATTCTATTCTATTCTATTCTATTCTATTCTCACTATTCTATTCTATTCTATTCTATTCTATTCTATTCTATTCTATTCTATTCTATTCTATTCTATTCTATTCTATTCTATTCTCACTATTCTATTCTATTCTATTCTATTCTATTCTATTCTATTCTATCCATGGAACCAGTTTCGTTGCAGTCAGGAATGCCCCATCATTGCTCCGCCACTAGTCACAGCAAGCAAACTGTATCAGTAAATTCCGTTGACAAGGTCATTGTGTGCACGTCCAACTCTACTGCCTAAGCACCAATTCAAAATCTCCTTAGTTGTTTCTTATGATAAATGAGGCAGGTAACAGTGGCCAAATCTCCTTAGTCGCCTCTTACGACAAGCGTGGCAGGTAACAGTGGCTCTATTCTTTTACCCCCTTACCGTGGGAGCTCCGGTAGCCACATGGGGCAGTGATAAGACAAAATACTCAACAATGAGGACCAGAAAAAAGCAGAACTCCAAGCATTTAGATGCTGCTTTTAAGGCTTAAGTGAAATGGACCAGTTGCATGGATATTGAGTTATTTGCGGATCATCATCATTGCACTCCGAGTATGTCCATAGATGCTCAAATACCCTCCTCAGTGAGTCTTGCAGTGTCCAGCGACTGACGACTCCAGTTCTGTGTTGGCTGCTTTGTCTTCTTACATTCCCACTAAGTTTCTCATTTCTGGCTGTGCGCATCTTAATTCCCATCTCTTTTATTTGAAGGAGTGTTAAATATTGTTACAATCTGCATGTAAAATAGGAAATCGTAGCTAGTAACGTTGACATGACATTGCTTGAACAGACACAGAGATTACTGATGTGAGATTATGTAGGTCATGAACAGAGAACCTCATGCCAGACAAAACATTCTTTTCCAGAAAGTAGAGAAGATAGAGTAGAATAGATAGAATTAGAATAGGAGTTGAAGTCAAATCTGTCATTTCAATTTATCTGTTTTTTTTCGTTTGAGTGGCTTTTTTTTCGTTTGAGTGGCTAGTATTTTGAAAGTGTGTGAAATTATGTTGTGGTGGAATTATTTCAAACCATGAAAATATTTGGTGGTGATTGATGGTACACAGAACGGTGCACTAAAATTGTGATTGAAGTAACAGAGAGCATATGGCTGGTAGATTGCTACTGATTAGTGTAATTAGCCATTGTAATTTGTTTTGTCATGTGAGGGTCTTGATGGTAATTTAATGTATAATTTGTTGTCATTGTCAATTTGCCATCATCATCATCATGTGCCACACCAGTTGGCGTAGACAATCATCTTCTTCCACAATCCTCTATCTACAATGCATCGTATCAGTTTTGCTGTTGACTGTTTTCCATGCCATGACACCAAGCTATCTAGTAGTTTCTCTCTTTGTCATCTGCAATCTCTCTTTTCTCTGTTTTGCCAGTTGTAAACAAATATTCCACCTTTTCTCTTCTCATAACGTGCCCAAAAAATGTGGATTGTTTCTTTTTGATGTTTTTTAGGAGCTCCCTTTTTGTGTTGGCCTCTTTGAGAATTTCCTCATTGATCTTTTTAACTGCCCATGGAACTTTCAACATTCTTCTGAGAAATTCCATCTCTGTGGCCTCTAATCATCTTTTCATTCATTTGTCTACTGTCCATGATTCACTTCCATAGGTTAGAATTGGTTCTATATAGCACCAATGAACTCTCTTTCTCACTTCTATTGACATAGGTTTGTTGCATAAGATATTTTTCATTTTCTGAAATGCTAATTTGACCTGAGCTATTCTGCTTTTTATTTCTGTGGTGAACCTTCCATCTGATGTTATTATTGTGCCCAAGTATTTGATGCGTTGTACTTGTTCAGCTATGTCCTGTTTATTTTTATGCTGCATGATGGTGGTGATTGTTTCTTCGATATAACCATTACTTCTGTTTTCTTACTATTCAGACTGAGACTTTTTTGTTGCTTTCTTTTACTATTATGTCTATCATTTCTTGTAGTTCATTTTCTGTCTCTGCTATTAAGACTGTGTCATCCGCATATCGCAAATTATTTATGTTGTGACTGTTGACTTCAATTCCATTTGTATCTACTATTGATCTCATAATATTTTCGCTGTAAAGTGAAAACAAATCTGGTGACAGAACACAGCCTTGTCTGACTCCTTGTTTTATATATTGGAATTGTTCTGTTTGGTTGCTAATTCTTATAGCTGCTGTTTGTTGCCAATACATGTTTTATTATACATGGATGTAAGGCAATACAATTTGCCATAGATTAATAAATAATCACTGAATTGATATTGTTAGTGCGATGATACGTTGGATGTTGTATACTCAAATTGTGGTTGATCACTCCAGATGTTTTGCAATGTTGGTTATTGAAACTGTTAATTACTCACTTAATCTTTCAATCTTCTATCCTTTTGACTTTCTTTCAATCTTCCATCATTATGACTATCTTTCAATCTTCCATTATTTTGACTATCTTCCATTCTTCCATCATTTTGATTATCTTTCAATCTTCCATCATTTTGACTATCTTCCATTCTTCCATCATTTTGATTATCTTTCAATATTCCATCATTTTGACTATCTTCCAATCTTCCATCATTTTGACTATCTTTCAATCTTCCATCATTTTGACTATCTTTCAGTCTTCCATCATTTTGACTATCTTTCAATCTTCCATCATTTTGACTATCTTTCAATCTTCCATCATTATGACTATCTTTCAATCTTCCATCATTATGACTATCTTTCAATCTTCCATCATTTTGAATGTTCACCTGGACTTGCTTATCCTGACATCACAAAGCCCCTCCAAACTTGTCTGCTTCATAAATGACAAAATTGACATAACACAAATGACATGACACAAATGACATGACAAAAAGATGATCACCTGTCACAAAGAAGTAGACAACGGAGATGTGCGAAGATTGGTTTAGAACCTGTAGCTGGCCTGAAGATACGACTGAAACGTGCTGAAATTTGGAGAGAACTCTAGTGCTGCTTTCCTCTGAGGCTGCTGTCAATGATGGTAGCAGCATGAATGATGCTGACGCAAAGGTTGCTAGAAGTGCTAACAGCATTCTTTGATTTGTCACGCAAATGAGCATACGGTGGGGCCTGTAACGAAACAGGGGAGAGAAGAATCAGCCATAGAAGTGTTTACTGTCAGATTACAAGAATTATGTTTCAGATTACAAGAGTTATGTTTCAATTACAAGAGTTATGTTCATTTTATTACAAGATGACATGGAAACCATTTAGATACAACATCTTCAAGATAACAGGAACAATCAAGGCAAACATTTTGTTGGTAGCTTGGACATGCAGCGTGGTAGTAGATATGGATATGTCTTGACTGTAGTGGCGCTAATCTGTTTGAAATGAATGAAAAATATGAGGAACAACAGCAAAGATACAAAAAAGTAACTTACATTATTTATTAAAAATGTCATCAAAGATATAATAAAATAACATAACATATTCAGTATATGACATGAAAGATATAATAAAATAATATATTCAGTATATTCCAGTTTTGTAGAAAATGTTGGCTTGTTTTGTCTTGCCTTTTCTCAAAATAAAATAATAGTTATTTTACTCTTGTTACTTTGGTTGCCATTGCTTTGATTGTTCCATGACAGATGGTGAAACTACTCAAATGTCCCATCAGTCGATTTTGAAGACAAATTCTTTAAGAATAATACTCTGTGTACAATTGGAATTAATGCAAGACTAATATAGAGAGAAGAGAAGTGGACATGCAACCAACGATCTCATCTACAATTAGGAAGAGAAGATGGACATATGTCAGACATCTGTTGAGAAGAGACAACAAGAGAATTCCAAAACAGGCTCTTCTATGGGAAACATCAGGATACAGAAAAAGAGAAAGACATAAAGAGTTACTAAAAGAACACTTATAAGAGAAGCAAAGTTGGCAGGCATAGACTCATTAGATAAGATCAAACATTTCGCAGAGAATAGGGATGGATGGTGAAAAACATTATGAACCCAATGCGACATCTAACAATGCTGGAAGGATCAAGGTCAAGATATCATAAGTCTGTCATTGATAGATAACAGACAGATCTGATGCCAGCAGACAGTTATCAAAATCCTGCAGTGACACTTCTCTGGAATTTCTACACCTGGGATAAGTTTCAGAACTTTCTTACAAACTCGGAGTATTTCTTTCAACTCAAAGGGAACCTAGGATTGTACTCTTACCTGAATAATCAACATTCCTCTCAAGTGCTACCTTCCCGCATCCTTGCACTGTCCCATAATTTATAACTACAGACAGTGATGTATTTGTGATAAAATAATATCTTTACCATCTTGAATCTGTACAGTGTTGGACTCTATTGTCATGGATGTTAATAGCATCTATGATCATAAGCAAAGATAATACTCAAAATCTACAAGCGGATATCAAAGTGGAAGGAATAGACCTGGAGACAGCTCAAAGCTACAACCACTTTGGACTTACTATAACCAGTGATGGAAAATGTAAAACTGAATTTTTTTTTCTATTTTTGTATTGTGTTCACCAGCTTTCACATCTGGCAAAGTCTCAAGAGACTAGGACTTGAATTTTTTTGCATGTTAATCCATTTTTTCCCTGCCAGCCATGTGCACTGGGGTCCCTCGCCGCACAGGAAGATAACTCCGTCTTCGTGTAACGGTATATAGAGTCGGATAGTGTAGTCATTAACCTTTTATCAATAGGTAAAACAGTAACTGAGTTGTAAACATTTATGAATACAATCACAGAAACTTAGCAAGTTTTGTGAATGGAAAATGTTCAACCTGTTATTGGAAAGTGAGTAAACATACATGGCTTGACCCGTCAACATAGTCAGGAATTAGGCTGACACATAACTTCAGGGGAGGTCTAGTTCATGAGATAAAAAACACTGTTAAGAGTTCATAGTAGCGTTATTTTGAAACTTACATGTTAAACAGTGTCAAGATTGCACATGTTTTGGCAATTTTGACACAGAGTTTAGACCTCGCAACAATTTATTGGCTGCATATGGCCTGCATACTCAGTCTAAACCTGTAATAACTTCTGAGTTAATCTCAAAGAAGAAGAGCTTCTATAAATGATGTACACCACTACACATCATGTGTAAGTTAATGATTAATAAATTAGAATATGAATGATTCATCATCTGCGATTGTTGGTTGCATCAAAACCATTCTTTAAAGCGTTGTGCTGTGATGTACATCATCTGTCAACATAACAGAAGAAGTCCAATCAAGAGATAATTAGGGAGCAAACTATACAACCCTGGCATATTCTGACGTACTCATATTTTTTCTGTCAATGAGTAATTGATGTTTAAGTTGTGCCTTACTGCAGAGACCCGGGGTGGTTGCCGCAGTGAGAAATCATAAATAATAATCTCAACTTAAAACTGAAATAAACAAAAGAATAGGAATGGC
This sequence comes from Megaustenia siamemsis, assembly GCA_032433765.1. NCBI lineage: Eukaryota > Metazoa > Mollusca > Gastropoda > Stylommatophora > Ariophantidae > Megaustenia > Megaustenia siamemsis. Next base: position 111,874,391 of record JAVIAB010000124.1, read on the forward strand.
AAGAACCAATTTTAATGCCATAAAAAATATACTAACATCAAAACAAATAACACAAGGGCTAAAACTAAGAATAGCAAAATATTATTTCTTCTCAACATTTCTGTATGGTGCAGAAATATTGACATTAGACAAGAAAATAGAACAGAAAATTGAAGCCTTTGAAATGTGGATTTACAGAAGAATAGGTAGAATTGGATGGAAAGATAAGGAAACAAATGAGAAAGTCTTAAAACAACTAAAATTGAAAATAGAACTACTGAGCAGAATTCAAACAAGACATGTTGGATCATGTTAAAAAGACACACCATAAGTGTGTGACACACTAAAAGTAATCTTGGAAGGGAAAAATACAAGGTAAAAGAGTCAGAGGCAGACCAAGACTAATGTGGATGAGTAACATCAAAAGATGGACAAGTCATCCTATGACAACCTGCACCATCAAAGCAGGAGACAGAGTGAAATGGCTCTCCAAGGTAGCCAACCTTTGATTCAGAGATGGCACTCAATGATGACGAATGTGTCATTTATTTTGTGAGTTTGTTGCTTGGTCATCTACAGAGAGGTGCTTAGATAGTGTGTTCACTTGCAACTGTTAATTTACATATGTGGTCTATATCAATTCATGTGATGAATAACTGAGGTGAAAGAACACATCTTAGTCTCCCAGCTTTATGTCAAATATCTTTGATTGGCAAACATATCTATCTATCTTATTATTGACCTTTCGAGCCATAGCCGGCCCATAGGGCGTAGACCAAGATACTCCTTCTCTTCTCTGAATTTTTGTTCTAGCAGTTTTCAATTCTTTTAAAGATATTTTATCAAATCTCGCCATTTGTCTCTGTTCTGTGCAAGCAGCTCTATCTCATTGAGGGAGCCGATTCCTGCTGCTCTTGCCTCTCTCATCAATGTTCTTCTCAGTGTCTCTCTGGGTCTTTCTCTTTTTCTCTTGCCTGTTGTTTCCCACATGAGGGCTTGCTTTGCTATTCAGTTATTATTTCTTTTTATGTCTAACATATGACCATCGTCTTTTCTTTATTACTGAAGATATTAGTGGTTGATTGGCGATTTCTCTAATTTCCTCGTTTGTTTTTAATTCGTTCCACGCTATACCAAGTATTTTCCTTAGACATTTATTTTTGAATGCGTTCAACTTTGTTTCTATATCTCTTGTTGTTTTCCAGCTTTCACACGCATACGTAGGGGTTGATAGTACATTTGATTTGAATAGACTAAGTTTTGTGTTTGTGCTGCTGAGTTTTGATTTCCACAACTTTTCAAGGCTTCTGAAAGACATTGCTGCTTTAGCTATTCTGATTCTAATTTCTTTGCTTGTATCCCCTTCTCGATCAATGTGACTTCCAAGATAGATAAAGTGATCGATCTCTTCCACTGGTTTGTTTTCCATGTATATTTTGTCGTCTGTTGGAATTAAGCTTTTCATGACTTTAGTCTTTTCATGATTGATCTCAAGCCCAATTTTGCTGGCTATTGATGCTAGTTCATTTGTATTTTCCTGCATCGTTTTTATCTGACTGCTGATGAGAACTGTCATCAGCAAAGTCGAGGTCCTCCAAATGGTCTCCTTGTATCCATTCGATGCCTTTATTACCAGTGCAGCATTTCTTCATTATGAAGTCCATAACAACTCCAAATAACAAGGGCGATACAATACATCCTTGTTTAACCCTAGTTTCTCAAACATATGAGTATATATAAATAAAATGACGTAGCTAGAGCTAGGATCATATGAGAGAGTGGACAAAGCTCATATTCCTGCACAAATATTGTATGGAAAACTTAGGGATAGAAAAAGATCAAAGTGCTGACCAGTGCTGATATAGAAGGATGTGTGAAGGTCTTTCCTGGGTGAGTTCTCTGTCAGCAAAAGGTAATGGGAGAATCTGGTGACAGATAGTAGCATAGGAAGAATAAGAAATGGCACTGCAGCATTCAAGGAAGAGACAATGTTAAATGACAAAAGACACAAAAAAAGGAGACCAGGCAACTCAAATGCACTCTGTTAATTGTGCAGTCAGGTCTGTCATTCCAATAATGGCAGAATCAGTCATAAGAGAAGCTGCCCAGAAAAACATCACCCAGCCTAGCCCAGAAAAACATCACCCAGCCTAGCCCAGAAAAAACATCACCCAGCCTAACAAACTAAAATAATATCAATCTACTGACAAAAATATTCCAGATTCCCCTAGCGTCTAAAGAGATTTAAAGAAATCGATGCCAGATTCTCTGAGAAGGAAAGACAGTGAGGAATGGAACTGGCCCCTTGCCTCATGAGGCCGAGGCTTAGTTCAATGAAGTCACTAACACATTGTTACTAAACTGCAAGTGCTACTATCTTTACTGACAAACTATGATTACTTGCTACCATATATATACATATATGGAAATATATGTAATCAGGTCATATATGTAATCAGGTCGTATTTCCTTTTGCAGTATGTTGCCCCTTTATCACAGCGCATCTGAAAGAATCTCTGTCTCTAGCCAGATCTCTCACTTCTTTTGTTGTCATCTTCAAGGTCTCCTTGATGTCTTGAAATTACCTTCTTCTTTGTCTGCCCCGGAGGGGTCGCCCAGGAACCATATTCTATTATTCCTCTTTCCAGCCCTCTGTATCTTTCAATGTGGCTATAGTACTTTAATTTCCTCTCTTGAATGGTGTTTATAAGCCAGGTTTTTTTCATGTTTAAATCTTTTAATATCTCTTCATCGCTCTTTTTCATTATCCAAGGTATTTTAAGGATTTCTCTGTAGCATTTTGCTTAGAAAGAATTAATTCTTTCTTGCTGTTTGTGAGATTGACCAAGATACACAACCATATGTTGCTATCAAGAAGATACATGCCCTTGGTAATTTTAATATATATATATATGTATATATGGGAGCCGCGATAGCTCAGTGGTTAGTGAACTGGACTACAAAGGACAAGGGGTAGGGTTCGATCCCAACCGACGGCTCCCGGGTTCACTCAGCCTTTAATGGGTACCGGATTTATTTCTGGGAAAGTGAAGCGGCATGGGCGTAATACCGACCACATTACCCTAAAAACCATGTGCCGAAGGTGTGTAAAATTTATGGTCACTAACACCATATTCCCTATACGCCACTTGGCGTGACGGGG
>JAVIAB010000124.1:111882532-111896175 GCA_032433765.1 Megaustenia siamemsis
AAGTTATAATTTGATAGAAACATTGTTGTCACAAGATCACTTTACAATTTGATAGAAACATTGTTGTCACAAGATCAAGTTACAATTTGATAGAAACATTGCTGTCACAAGATCAAGTTATAATTTGATAGAAACATTGCTGTCACAAGATCAAGTTATAATTTGATAGAAACATTGCTGTCACAAGATCAAGTTACAATTTGATAGAAACATTGCTGTCACAAGATCAAGTTATAATTTGATGGAAACATTGCTGTCACAAGATCAAGTTACAATTTGATAGAAACATTGCTGTCACAAGATCAAGTTATAATTTGATAGAAACATTGTTGTCACAAGATCAAGTTACAATTTGATAGAAACATTGTTGTCACAAGATCACGTTATAATTTGATAGAAACATTGCTGTTACAAGATCAAGTTACTATTTGATAGAAACATTGCTGTCACAAGATCAAGTTACAATTTGATAGAAACATTGCTGTCACAAGATCAAGTTACAATTTATAGAAACATTGCTGCCACAAGATCAAGTTACAATTTAATAGAAACATTGCTGTCACAAGATCAAGTTACAATTTAATAGAAACATTGCTGTCACAAGATCAAGTTACAATTTGATAGAAACATTGCTGTCACAAGATCAAGTTACAATTTAATAGAAACATTGCTGCCACAAGATCAAGTTACAATTTTAACAGTAACTTTCCTCAAGTTGTTATGAGCCAGAAATAAAGGTGACTTCATCATCCTCATCATCATGTACCATACCTGCAGACATAGGTAATCATGTCTCTCCACAAGTCTCAATCTCGACAGCTATTTATTAATTCTGTTGTTGACCTTCTGCCAATCCATTCTCTTAAGCTGTCTGCTATTTTTTTCTCTTTGCTTCCCTCTATCTATTCGTCCCTCAATTTTCCCAGTTGTAACAATATATTCCAGCAGTTCCCTTCTCATTACATGCCCAAAAATGATGATTGTTTCTTCTTAAATTTGGAAATTAGCTCTCTTTTTGCTTTGGCCTTTTTTCAGTAGTTTTCATTACTCCTCTTAGCTGTCCATGGTATTCTCAACATTCTTCTGTAAAACCACATTTCTACAACCTTCAGTGATTTTCTTGTCTGTTGTCCTATTGCCCATGATTCATATCCATATGTTAAGAAGAAGGTTGCTTAGTACAAGCAAAAACTCACAAGAGATATATTGAAAGTGAAATAAAACTGACAATGAAGACAAAAATGAGGTATAATAATAATGTGTGTAAAATAATACAGAAGCTGAGAGATGAACAGTCAATCAGCAAATCAGGTTAAGAAGGAATGAAGTAACATGCTTGTGACACAACAAATCAAATTTACTGTTGCTTTCAAAAAATGAGAAAGAAAAGGAGAAACATTTATTGAAATAAATAAAATAAATTTGTAAGTGCTCAATTAGACTTTAAAATCAATTTAAAATTAATAACTATAAAATTGTATTTTCTTCATCTTTATCAAATGTGTTCTTGTCCACCAAATAGTTCATTAAATATCAACACTATGAATACTTTAAAAGATAGCCGGCCTATCAGACTCTTACTGCCATGAGGCCATGCAAGATAAGGACAATGGACGTACATGAAATGTATGCATAGAAACACAAGCACAGTCTCCCTGCTGACATTCTACAAATACTCAAACACAAAATCAATAAAAAAGAATGAGCCAATCAATAATTTACTTTGGACTAGCAATAAATCCTTACACCAGTGGCTTCTAACATAATCTCACCTGTTAAACCTAGGAAAACTTATAGACATCAAAAAGATGAAGAAAGTGCAACAAATACACTTACATACATGGAAATCATAGTAACACCAGAGAGATGAATCAGCGAGGACTTCGGCAGAAAATGAACAAAATACATTTTATGAATCAAAAAGAATTTGCAGATCTTGCCAGTATGTTAGAAGAACACAAAACAAAGAAGAGTTGTGTAGTTCTAGCAGTTCAGAATGGATCTGCTGTTGTTGGCATTAACTCTCATCAATGCTGCTCTATCTCCCTCACCACATTTTGTTCAATGGCACAAAGATCAGGATTCACACAGTGTAAAGAAAGTGATTCAATAAATGTTCTCAAAGAAACTAGAGCAGCTTGGCATAATGCTGACCATGTCACCATGGATGTGTCAATGGTCATGGAAAAATATGGGCGCTAACAGCATTAGCCAATACGTAGCAGCAACATTGACTTACTTTATTTACATGCTCAACTGCTAACAGTGAAAGGGAACTGAAACCTTGAAAACAACAAAAATATCTACATTCATAGACTGTAATAATTTCAAACAATATTTTAGATATAATGGAAGGCATTGTTCCTGGACCACACATCAGGGGCGCACCAAGAAGACGGTGGCCTCAAGACAAAAAACAGACACATCAGGGCACACCAAGAAGATGGTGGCCTCAAGACATCAAACAGACACATCAGGGGCACACCAAGAAGATGGTGGCCTCAAGACAAAAAACAGACACATCAGGGGCACACCAAGAAGATGGTGGCCTCAAGACAAAAAACAGACACATCAGGGGCACACCAAGAAGATGGTGGCCTCAAGACATCGAACAGACCTTGAACATGACAACAGAAAAAAGGGACCCGACTAGAGACAGAGATTCTTTCTGATAGGCTGCGGTGAATACAACATTCTGTGGAAGATCTGGCTAGAGACAGAGATTCTTTCTGATAGGCTGTGGTGAATACAACATTCTGTGGAAGATCTGGCTAGAGACAGAGATTCTTTCTGACAGGCTTTGGTGAATACAACATTCTGTGGAAGATCTGGCTAGAGACAGAGATTCTTTCTGACAGGCTGTGGTGAATACAACATTCTGTGGAAGATCTGGCTAGAGACAGAGATTCTTTCTGACAGGCTGTGGTGAATACAACATTCTGTGGAAGATCTGGCTAGAGACAGAGATTCTTTCTGACAGGATGTGGTGAATACAACATTCTGTGGAAGATCTGGCTAGAGACAGAGATTCTTTCTGACAGACTGTGGCGAATACAACATTCTGTGGAAGATCTGGCTAGAGACAGAGATTCTTTCTGACAGGCTGTGGTGAATACAACATTCTGTGGAAGATCTGGCTAGAGATGGAGATTCTTTCTGATAGGCTGTGGTGAATACAACATTCTGTGGAAGATCTGGCTAGAGACAGAGATTCTTTCTTATGGGCCGTAGATAATGCAACGTTCTGTGGGAGATCTGGCTAGAGGCAGAGATTCTTTCCTATGGGCTGTAGAGAATGCAACGTTCAGTGGGAAATCTGACTAGAGGCAGAGATTCTTTCATATGGGCTGTAGAGAATGCAACGTTCAGTGGGAAATCTGGCTAGAGGCAGAGATTCTTTAAAATGGGCTGTGGCGAATGCAACATTCTGTTGGAGAGCTGGCTAGAGACAAAGACTCTTTCAGATGCACTTGGGTGAATGTAACGTTCTGTGGGAGATCTAGCTAGAGACAGAGATTCTTTCCTATGGGCCATAGAGAATGCAACATTCTGTAGGAGATCTGGCTAGAGGCAGAGATTCTTTTCTATGGGCCATAGAGAATGCAACATTCTGTGGGAGATCTAGCTAGAGACAGAGATTCTTTCCTATAGGCCATAGAGAATGCAACATTCTGTGGGAGATCTAGCTAGAGACAGAGATTCTTTCCTATAGGCCATAGAGAATGCAACATTCTGTGGGAGATCTGGCTAGAGGCAGAGATTCTTTCAAATGGGTTGCGGTGAATGCAACATTCTGTGGAGATCTGGCTAGAGATAGAGATTCTTGCAGACAGGCTACAGGTCCACCTCCCACATAGACCACAGCTCCAGCAATGACTGAAAATCTGTATGTTCAGTGTCACCTCAGTAAGACTAATGTTGATCTGCAAACACAGGCACTGATAAATATTTACCAGCAAACCTGGAGAATGTCAAGGGGAAGAGTGGCCAGAGACAATGTGCCAGCTGGTCATGTGAAACAATAAAAGATCCAGATTGGATACTGAGGGCCAAAAAGGAGAATGGGAATGTAATAAATATGTGAGAGGTGTTCTGAAGATAGATGAAAGTAGAGGTACCATTGTGGTTGGGGAGGGTGGGCAGACATGCAGAGGTAGTGAGGGGTGGGGGAAAAAGTGAGGAGGGAAAGTGGAGCAGACAATATAAGAGGGAATAGTGAAACATCAAACAAGACACATACATCAGATGCATATAACAGTTCTCTGTCAAGGTCATTCCATTTTTCCTCTTTCATCAACTGATGTTTCAGCTAGCTTGATGGTTAAGAATATCACTGGGACACAAGTAACTAAATAACAAGACAGACAAACCCTCTCTTTCACTGAATTATGTTTAAGTTATCCTGGAGGTTAGGAACAACCCTGGGACACAAGTAACTAAATAACAAGACAGACAAACCCTCTCTTTCACTGAATTATGTTTAAGTTATCCTGGAGGTTAGGAACAACCCTGGGACACAAGTAACTAAATAACAAGACAGACAAACCCTCTCTTTCACTGAATCATGTTTCAGTTATCCTGGAGGTTAGGAACAACCCTGGGACACAAGTAACTAAATAACAAGATAGACAAACCCTCTCTTTCACTGAATTATGTTTCAGTTATCCTGGAGGTTTGGAACAACCCTGGGACACAAGTAACTAAATAACAAGACAGACAAACCCTCTCTTTCACTGAATCATGTTTCAGTTATCCTGGAGGTTAGGAACAACCCTGGGACACAAGCAACTAAATAACAAGACAGACAAACCCTCTCTTTCACTGAATCATGTTTCAGTTATCCTGGAGGTTAGGAACAACCCTGGGACACAAGCAACTAAATAACAAGACAGACAAACCCTCTCTTTCACAGAATTATGTTTCAGTTATCCTGGAGGTTAGGAACAACCCTGGGACACAAGCAACTAAATAACAAGACAGACAAAACTTCCTTCACTTCCTGACTCTGGATATTTCTCCCATGATATATTTAACATTATTGGTGCAACTCTTTCTAATCAACTTTATCCATTTCTTATATTGCAGATTCCTGAGTATTATCAAAAACAAATGTTTAATGAAAAAAAAAGAATCAATTAATTATTAAAGTGCTACAAAAAGTACTAAAACAACAGTTCATTTCATTTTTATAGAAAAGATCATTTCAGATAATGAATCTTTAACCACAAAAAACACCTATATCAAATTATTTTGGAAAGAAGAGTTCAGCTATAAATAATGAGTACAGTAGGAATATTTTAGAGCTTCAAAAATTGTTTGAAATTATTTCAGCTTAGGCATAAACACATTACAGCAAAAAGTCATGAATACACAAAATGTTATAAGTAATCTTTACGCAAAATGTAATTCTTATGTTAAAAGTAATAATTGCACTAAAAGTAATCATTATTCTAAAAATAATCACTACACTAAAAGTAATCACTAAGCTAAAAGTAATCATTAAGCTGAAAGTAAACACTACACTAAAAGTAATCACTAAGCTAAAAGTAATCATTAAGCTGAAAGTAAACACTACACTAAAAGTAATCACTAAGCTAAAAGTAATCATTAAGCTGAAAGTAATCACTAAGCTAAAAGTAATCATTAAGCTGAAAGTAATCACTAAGCTAAAAGTAATCATTAAGCTGAAAGTAATAACTAAGCTAAAAGTAATCATTAAGCTGAAAGTAATCACTAAGCTAAAAGTAATCATTAAGCTGAAAGTAAACACTACACTAAAAGTAATGACTAAACCAAAAGTAGTCACTGTGCTAGAATTATTTCTCAGCTCAACAAACTCAGGAGAAAATAGAATGGTTAATTTAGTTGTTCCGCTAAACATAAAGTCAGTTAGTTCAAATAACTTTTACAAAGCATGATATAGTTTTCTTTCATAATCAGCATAATCTATTTACCCATTCCAAACACAATATTACAGTGTTTTCTGTGTTAAATTAAAAATATTTAGAATTCAAATATAAAAGTATAATGTATGTTAACCATACGTACCCTTTGTAAGTTCGGCTGACAATAAAGATAAGTATTTGGTTAATGCAATGTGAATTGCTTAAATTCACGCTGTACAGAGTACAGTTCACAACAGCTGTAAACTAAACAAAATCAATAGCTTGTATGGAAGTTTGAGGGCAAGCTGAACTCTCATCTGAGAACTGCTGTGATCAAAACCAGTGCATGAGCGTTACCATTAACATATTTTTGAGCGGGGTAAGGTTGTTGCTCAGAATGAGTCTGGCAAAATGAAATAATGACAAGGATTTGGCTCTCAGAAAATGTGCACGTGTGACATTTGATGAAACAAAATAGCACCAGAAATGTGGACAAAGTTGAGATGTTGCACAGATGTCAGAGTTCTGATAATAATGTTCAATATGAAGGTTTAACTATTGCCTGATGTTCTAAACAGGCAGGCTACTAGTAGAGAGTCACTGTAAATGTCATAAAGTAAAGACATTTGACAAAATGATCCGTCATAAACTATCTAAAATGGGGGGGGAGGGGGTAGTCTAGTGGCACAATATCGATCTCAGGACAGGAAGATTGAAAGCCAACCTCAGGACACGTAGGTTCAAAGTCAACCTCAGGACAGCTAGGTTCAGAGCCAACCCCATGATAGGTAGGTTCAAAGCCAACCTCAGGACAGGTAGGTTCAAAGCCAACCTCAGGACAGGAAGGTTGAAATCCAACCTCAGGACAGGTAGGTTCAAAGCCAACCTCAGAAGTAAGGTTCAAAGCCAACCTCAGGACAGTAAGCTTCAAAGCCAACCTCAGGACAGTAAGGTTCAAAGCCAACCTCAGGACAGGAAGGTTGAAATCCAACCTCAGGACAGGAAGGTTGAAATCCAACCTCAGGACAGGAAGGTTGAAAGCCAACCTCAGGACAGGTAGGTTCAAAGCCAACCTCAGGACAGGTAGGTTCAAAGCCAACCTCAGGACAGTAAGGTTGAAATCCAACCTCAGGACAGGAAGGTTGAAATCCAACCTCAGGACAGGAAGGTTGAAAGCCAACCTCAGGACAGGTAGGTTCAAAGCCAACCTCAGGACAGTAAGGTTCAAAGCCAACCTCAGGACAGGTAGGTTCAAAGCCAACCTCAGGACAGGTAGGTTCAAAGCCAACCTCAGAACAGGTTATTGTTATTGTTATTGGTTATGGAAGGCCTCGGTTTCACAGCAAACGAATTAAAATCCATAATTGCTCAACCGCCCGTGCCAGTGGAATCATCCGAATTACCAACTCATCTCCCAAACAAAGGACGGTAACTGTAGTCCCCATCGTAGCAGTCTCAGCACACGCCAAAAGACATAAGGCGAAACCGCGCAGAAAGTGAACACAGCCAACTGTTCCCCGTCATACGATACCATCATTCATCGTAAACAAGCGGGATATCGAAGCAGGATCAAAACGGATGAGACACACAGCTCACGGTGTGCACAGAGCACTTACTCAGTAGCTCCGGCAACAAGCCGGACTTGGAATATGAGGAAACTGCAAGAAGGAACACTTTTCAGACATAGCCTTCAATGGTTCCTGCCGCCTATCCACCATATACCATGGGAGTTCACGTCCTCCCGAAAATGATGATCGTCATAGCACTTGATGATGTTAGGCCGTCATTGATGACTCCAATTCCAAACATATAGACACACAGTGGTGTTAAAAAATAATTTCCAATCCAACAGAAGCCACATGACCTGTAGTTAGTAAAACCACAGAGAGAATATGATTTTGTGACCTTCACTGATTCACTCTTAGATGTGAATGTGTAGTTTACACAAGAGGAGAAGTTTTCAACTACAGTGATCCATTTAAGGCAATTCTGGGATAGCAAGGCAAGTCTCCTTTATAGCAGCAGAACTTGATGTTCTCCGCTCCCTTCTTGTAGCTGCCGCCATACGATTCTGATGTCTCATTAACTTGGATATCATTCAAGAACAATGTCAGATTAACATTCCATAGATCTGGCTCTGCTGATGAAGTGCTTGGTGCAACAGTTGTATCAATCATACTGGAGGCTCCTGGTCTGTGGTCATTAATATCACAGATGGCACATGATGTTGTTATATTCAGTATTTCTTTCTGGGGTGTAAATATGTGGCACACACATGGAGAGTGGTTTGTGGTCACAGTAATCCCATTAAGGCAATTCTAGGGTAGCATGGCATAGCTGTTTCAGAACAGCACAATCCTATAATGTTTTCTTTGTTCGCTATAAAGCTGCTGCTGCTACACAATCCTGACCAATTATAGGTGTGGACATTATTCACTTGCAATGACAAAACTGCTTTGTTTACATCATAAACCTCTGGAAGCGAATCATTTATGGGACTAATAGTACAGTTTATTCTTCCATCAGGGATATCTTCATTGAGTCCCCCAAAAAAAGGTCTTTGGTTAAAAAGCACATATGCTTTTGAGTTAAACACAAAATGAGCCCACTTCATAGATTCAAAATGATCCTTGCCAATGCCATCCGTTTGCACAAATTAGGTCCTTAGCTAGCAACGTCCCAAACGTCTGAAACGAAGCCATCGAATTAACGACTTTATCTACAGCGAAGGTTAACGAACTGTGAACAAACATTTATGTTCAAACCCTTGAAAACATTTTCAAAAATCTGCCAACTCGCAGCAATATCATATATCGTGTTGTTCAATGTAAACATTGCTTAGTCCATAACTCGAATATAAATAAGCTGCCATTTTGGTGCGTCCCTGACGTCATCTCCCTCAGAACAGGAAGGTTCAATAGCCAACCTCAGAACAGGTAGGTTCAAAGCCAACCTCAGAACAGGAAGGTTCAAAGCCAACCTCAGAACAGGAAGGTTCAATAGCCACCTCAGGATAGGAAGGTTCAAAGCTAACTTCAGTACAGGTAGGTTCAAAGCCAACCTCAGAACAGGAAGGTTCAATAGCCAACCTCAGAACAGGTAGGTTCAAAGCCAACCTCAGGACAGGAAGGTTCAAAGCCAACCTCAGGACATATAGGTTCAAAGCCAACCTCAGGACAGGTAGGTTCAAAGCCAACCTCAGGACATATAGGTTCAAAGCCAACCACAGGACAGGTAGGTTCAAAGCCAACCTCATGACAGGTAGGTTCAAAGCCAATCTCAGAACAGAAAGGGTCAAAGCCAACCTCAGAACAGGTCGGTCCAAAGCCAACCAGAAGTAATTTGTTTTTAAATGGGAAAAATGAATGTGTAGTTTCTTCATGACGTTACCCACCCCTGATCTCTTGGCTAGTGAGATCCGATGGCTAACCCTCTTGGATAATGGCAATAGACAGGAGGTCCCGTGTGCACTTGTGCACATTAAAGACCCTTGGTATTTACAATAGAAAGAGTAGACCATAAATATGTAACTGGCCGGGCATAATTGTTAGTAGAAACCTATTCACACAGTAGATACCAAGCCATGCTACGAAGTTCATGCAAGTGGGCCAGGATTCTTCTTGGATTTTCTCGAGATTCTGGAGGGGATATCGGAGCATCTATGGATTCATCTGGTCTACAGTGGAGATGATCCTAACAACAACAAGAACAAACAAACAAAATATATGGATCATCATCATCATCAAGTACCGGGCCTGCTGGCATAGGTGATCATGTCTCACCACAACTTTCGATCTCGGCAGCTATTTATCATTTCTGTTGTTGACCTTCTGCCAAGCCATTCTCTTAAGCTGTCTGGTATCTTTTCTCTTTGCTTCCCTCTATCTCTTCGCCCCTCAATTTTTCCAGTTGTTACAATATATTCCAGCTGTTCTCTTCTCATTATATGGCCAAAAAATGATAATTGTTTCTTCCTAATATTGGAAATTAGCTCTCTTTTTGCTTTGACCTCTCTCAGAACATTTTCATTACTCTTCTTAGCTGTCCATGGTACTCTCAACATTCTTCTGTAAAACCACATTTCTGCAGCCTCCAGTGATTTTCTTGTCTGTTGTCCTATTGTCCATGATTCACATCCATATGTTAAGACTGGCTCTACATAACATTTTAGAACTCTTTTTCTTGTTTCTATTGTCAACAATGGATTGCATAGTATCTTCCTCATTTTTTGGAATACATATATGGATACTAACTTTATATCCATGAATCATCACAGCATTTATATACTTAAAAGTCATGTTAAAAACAATGAAATTTTCCTTAATTCAAGTATACAACATTCTTCAATGCTGTCAGACTGGATTCACTGTGTACTTCATTGGAAGTCATATTTCTTGGTGAGCTTTTCAATATCAAAAGAGAGTCAGTGTCTGTTACTTTTGACTCTCTTATCATTTTTTTTTTGGTCAGTGAAAAGGTCAATTTTTTTTTTTTTTGGTTGTATCTCATTTGCATGCCGGCTTTATGATTCTCTTGTCATCTCCTCTTGTTGTATCCCACGATTTGAGTGATTGCTTCGTGATTATCTGGTCATCTCTTCTCATCACATGTCCATCACATGTCCATCAAATGGCCATCTGCACTTGTCTCGCAATAATTTCCTGGTACACAAAGCATTGTTCTGAGACTTTTGTTTCCAAATACATTCTTTCTCTCTCTCTTTACTTTCTCTTGTACCGATTCTCGCCCTTTTGGTGTCTTCACTAATTGTCAATTGATGTTGTTGTAGCACTTCTTTGATGTTGTCTGTCCATCTTTCTCTGGGTCTGCCTCTTGATCTTCTCCCTTCTCCTCTTTTAATATATGCTTTTTAAATGCAACAAGTAAAAATTCCCTAGACTTACTGGCTGGTATAATCACATAAAAAAAGGTAAAATTTTCAATATTAACGGAACAGATTTCTATGAAATTGTTGCCACATCTAAATAACATTAAAGACAACAACTCTATATTACATGATCACCTGTTTAATATTTTGTAAAACTGGTTTTAAGATATGATAATAGTTGACATTACACATTTCTGCATTGACTGCAACACTCTGGAAGCAAGTGTTAAAGATAAAAGGGGTGCACACTGGTAAAGGGCATGAATATTGAAGCTGAAAAAGACAAAATACATGACAAGGAAAGAGAAGATGCAAGAATGAAGGCACAGCAAAAATTACCCATCATCTAGCTACATCTGTTTTAAATGTGAAAGTGACTGCTATTTTTGAAACAGAACTATTTAGTCTTAACAAATGCTGGGTTCAGTAGTCAGTAGCCTACTGTGTCACATCAGTTTATCTCTCTAGATAGAAGACTTTTTTAGTTAAGTAAATAAAAATTTATGACTAATATGTCGTTTACACAGGGAACAAACAGCAATAATAAAATATAGCAAAGAGAACTCTACACCCATTGATATAAAAAGAGGAGTAAGGCAAGAATGCATCCTATCACCAAGCTTGTTCAATCTATACACTGAGCAAATCTTTAAAAACATCTCAGAGATGCCAGGCCTAAACATTAATGGAAAGATAATCAATAACCTAAGATATGCTGATGATACTGTTCTACTAGCAGAAAATCCTAAAGATCTACAACAATTACTTAATGAAATAAACATGACAAGCAAAAAATATGGACTAGATATGAATATAAAAAAGACTAAAACTATGATCATAAACAAAGAAAATTCTCAAGACCTACAATTAAATATCAAAGTTGAAGGAAAACATCTAGAGACAGTCCAGAGCTACAACTACCTTGGACATACTATAACCAGTGATGGAAAATGTACAACTGAAATAAACAAAAGATTAGGATGGCAAAAAGTAATTTCAATGCCATGAAAAATATACTAACATTAAAACAAATAACACCAGGGCTGAAACTAAGAATAGCAAAATGTTACATCTTCTCAATATTCCTATATGGTGCAGAAACATGGACATTAGAGACCAGAAAACAGAACAGAAAATTGAAGCCTTTGAAATGTGGATTTATAGAACAGGAAGAATTGGATAAAAATAAAATAAAATAAGTGATGAAGTTTTAAAACAACTAAAAATGAAAAGAGAACTACTAAACACAATAAGAGCAAGACAAATGACATTTTTGGGGCATGTTAAAAAACACAACAGCCTACTAAAAGTAATCTTGGAAGGGAAAATACAAGGTAAAAGAGGCAGAGGCAGACCAAGACTAACATGGACGAGCAACATCAAAAGATGGACAAATCAGCCTATGACAGCCTGGACCATCAAAGCAAAGACAGCAAAATGGCGCTCCATTGTAGCCAACCTTCGATGCAGAGATGGCACTCAACGATGATGTAATAAAAATTAATTGAAACACAAAGTAGAGCTTAAAATAAATAAATAATAAAACAACAACACAAGTTTTTTAGTCCATAAAAACACGTAATTTGTGTCGCAAAATATTTCTACAGGTTGATAGTAAGTGAATCACAGGATTGAGAAGTGAACTTAAGTGCAAAGCAGTAGTAGGATAAATGTAATAATTCAGAGAATTCTGCAATGTACACAGGAGTTGGCTTCTGGGACTTGAAAATGAGTCATTATTTTTTTTTTTTGTAATGAATATACAATAGCTGAATACAACATGAAAATCAACAAAATGGAAGTCATCTCTTTAGAGGAAAACAAAATATCAACATAAATATAGATGGCAGACAACTGGACAAAGAGTCTAAGTAGTAGTAAGACTAAGAGTCTAAGTAGTAGTAGTAAGACAAAGAGTCTAAGTAGTAGTAAGACTAAGAGTCTAAGTAGTAGTAGTAAGACTAAGAGTCTAAGTAGTAGTAAGACTAAGAGTCTAAGTAGTAGTAAGACAAAGAGTCTAAGTAGTAGTAAAGACTAAGAGTCTAAGTAGTAGTAAGACTAAGAGTCGTAGTAGTAGTAGTAAGACTAAGAGTCTAAGTAGTAGTAAGACTAAGAGTCTAAGTAGTACTAGTAAGACTAAGAGTCTAAGTAGTACTAGTAAGACTAAGAGTCTAAGTAGTAGTAAGACTAAGAGTCTAAGTAGTAGTAAGACTAAGAGTCTAAGTAGTAAGTAAGACTAAGAGTCTAAGTAGTAGTAAGACTAAGAGTCTAAGTAGTAGTAGTAAGACTAAGAGTCTAAGTAGTAGTAAGACTAAGAGTCTAAGTAGTAGTAGTAAGACTAAGAGTCTAAGTAGTAGTAGACTAAGAGTCTAAGTAGTAGTAAGACTAAGAGTCTAAGTAGTAGTAGTAAGACTAAGAGTCTAAGTAGTAGTAGTAAGACTAAGAGTCTAAGTAGTAGTAGTAAGACTAAGAGTCTAAGTAGTAGTAAGACTAAGAGTCTAAGTAGTATAGTAAGACTAAGAGTCTAAGTAGTAGTAAGACTAAGAGTCTAAGTAGTAGTAAAGTAAGACTAGAGTCTAAGTAGTAAGTAAGACTAAGAGTCTAAGTAGTAGTAAGACTAAGAGTCTAAGTAGTAGTAGTAAGAATAAGAGTCTAAGTAGTAGTAAGACTAAGAGTCTAAGTAGTAGTAAGACTAAGAGTCTAAGTAGTAGTAGTAAGACTAAGAGTCTAAGTAGTAGTAAGACTAAGAGTCTAAGTAGTAGTAGTAAGACTAAGAGTCTAAGTAGTAGTAGTAAGACTAAGAGTCTAAGTAGTAGTATAAGACTAAGAGTCTAAGTAGTAGTAAGACTAAGAGTCTAAGTAGTAGTAGT